>JACXGM010000603.1:0-12651 GCA_016801145.1 Umbra pygmaea
GAGAGAGAGAGAGAGAGAGAGAGAGAGAGAGAGAGAGAGAGAGGGAGAGGGAGAGGGAGAGAGTCAAGAAGAGGAGCGAGAGTTTGGTGAAGGGAGAGTCAGATAGGGAGAGTGAGAAACAGTGTTTTCTTCTGCGGGCTGGCTTTATTCCTGCAGGATAGCGATCAGAGCAGCACGGATGGAGATACGGTGCTTTGTGGGCTCTCTGCTCGAGCACAAACCTCTGGCAATGTAATTTTTATGATGTGATAAAACACAATGGGGAGCTTTACAGATACAGGACCCTGAATTACTTTCTCATATGAACTACTGTGTTGCAGCCTTATATTTCTTATTGATGGGGTATAGGTTTAGTGATTTATTAAATGACTGAAAACTGTCCAAAAAACTATATTTAATCTCCAGCTATTAACTATGTATCAATTCTGGATCTATCAGCATTTGAATTCCAACTATGTGTTCAAGTTATTTAAATGATGATCAATAGACTATGTTATTCTACTGATCTACACTGTCTCCTGTAACAGTGTTACCCCTGCTATGAGTAGATGTCCTCAAAAACTGCTTTGTAAATCCTTGCGTGAAATTCTGTGCTGCCAAACGATGATCACGTAAGGTCAGCTTTGAGGTGGCTGCATCTTTAATATTGAGGGTGTTATGAATTACCTGCCATATGGTGATTGATGGTAGCAGTGAAATAGTCTCCTGTTATCATGGCACTTTGCCTTAATCATGTGACCTCCACATTTTTACTGTCAGCTTAAACATTCCTGGATTTGCGACTTCGCTTCAAGTCTAATATCACGCCCGCAACATCAGAACATTTTCGGGGGCCTTCAGGATCCACGGTGTTACTGGGTGAAATGCTGCAACTGTCGAGTGTAGCCTTGAAGACTGTTTTGTTACTTTTGTGGAAAAGTCTTTTGATCTCTGTGAATCTCTGTCATTTTGATTTGTCCCATAGCTTCCATGAATCCCAATTACACGACTGCTGTGTTATTTAAGAAAGCCCTGCATTGTTGGTCACATCTCATGGGACGTTGCTGTAATTAACTATAGCCTGCGGGGCCCGACTCTACACTGTGGTCCCTGAATGATGACTTACTGCAGCAACTGACTATCATCACTACGCCCAACTACAGCTGATGGGTATGTGACCCAAAATGGCTCTGGATCAATTAATTTCATAATAATGACCAAGACACTGAAGTGTCCGACAACAGATATCTTAGTTTGCAAAGAGTTGTTGAGCTTGTTTTGCCTTATCTCTTTGTGGATGCATTAGCATGTTGTAAGAACCTGTCGACCTCAGTGAGAGCTAGACACCGACTACAGTGTGTGTCTTCTAGAGAAGCCGAGGCTACACTTGGGCAGTGTGACAATGTCTCTGTTAAAGCCAGCGCTCCCAGCCCTGTGTTCGGTGTGAAGAATGGCGGCCATATTGAGCTTTATCTGCTGAAAGTAATGAACTCTTTGCCAGTTACGGGTATTACCATCACTCTTGTGCAACATTTGGGCTCTCATTGTCCTCACGGCTCAGAGCTTTCAGAGCCATTCATTTTAGGTAGACCTCTTAATTACTCCGATGTATTGAGGCCTTAAGTGAGTTCCACTTGTAATTTGCAGTTTCATGACATACCCCTTAATACCCGATGGTGAAATATGATCCTATTCATGGATTTGCTGTAATTACATTAAGTAGTCTTTTTTGCTAAATGCATTATTCACTGAACTGTACTAAGGTCACCTATAATGTGAGTGTTAATTATTAATCCTAATTGTACTGAAATAGAGCTTGGAATAGTGTCCAATATTCATGACGATTTTGAATTTATTCTGGCCTCAATTATGTTGATAATATTCAATTAATTGTTCAGCTGATCCAAAAGGAACACAGATATTTCTTATCCACAACTGCATTTCCTAATCAAATTAGTTTCAAAGCTATTATTAATCAGAGTAGATATCACTTGATGTCATGGGTCTTAGTTTTAATTAATGAAGCAAATTTTGATTAATCGCAAGACAAGTGCAGAACATGGCAAGAAGTACCAACGTTTGCCCAAATAATTCAATGTTTTTTTAGTCTCAGTTGTCTTAAGGATAGTCAAGAATGATCGTGTTTAAAGAAAGTAAATAAACTGAATATAAAAATTTTACTTTCGGGAAGTTGCACGGAATCGCTAAATACAAGCCACTACTTTGTAAATTGACAAAATGAAAGGATTACATATATTATTTTATTGGTAATTCTTCTAAATGCACCATGCTTGTAGAAGATAAAGGCATGGAAGTGTATTTTGATGTAATTATGTCCCGTGGGACAAAAACCTGTCACTGTAGTCCAGGAGAAGCAACATTAAAGAACAGGTAATACTGCATAAAACAGAGGATTTGTTTTAGTAGTGAAAATAGAGTCCGGAAATGCCAATTACATCCAATATTACAAACATCCACATTTGACATATCAATCTGTCATACAGCATAAACACTCCTCCGGCATTGCTAAACATAACAAAAGCTTTTTAATACGGTTTAGGAGAAAGATAAGAACTGTTTAAATCTCATTAGTCCAGATGGGATGACAGATATGCTTTTGTTCTCAGTAAGGAATACAATATTTTATATTTATTTATTTATGCACTCTTCTGTAAATATTTGTTTTAATTAAGTATAATATACAGTCCATATTGGTTTTCATACACCATGTTGTAGTTATTTGTT
The DNA here is from genome assembly GCA_016801145.1 of Umbra pygmaea. Lineage (NCBI taxonomy): Eukaryota > Metazoa > Chordata > Actinopteri > Esociformes > Umbridae > Umbra > Umbra pygmaea. Next base: position 2,725 of record JACXGM010000603.1, read on the forward strand.
TTAATACAGTATTTGGTAAATATTGTTTTTAAATACAGTATACAGTATTGACAGATACCAGAGTACAGAGAATTGCAATAGTGTAGTCGAGACGAGATGAGTGCATGAATAACAATCTCAAAGTCCTGACGAGTGAGGAATGGTTTTAGTTTAACAATGGTCCTCAACTGGTAGAAACTACCTCTGACCACTGAATTAATTTGTTTGTCAAATTTAAATTCAGAATCAAAGATGACACCTAGATTTCTTGCAGAGAGGTGTAAATTTGTGATTAGGGGCCTAAGATTTATAACTAGTTCCTTGGTGGATTTTGGATTGCCGAACAATAAAACTTCGGTCTTGCTGTTGTTAAGTTGGAAAAAGTTTTTTGCCATCCAACCTTTGATGTCTTGTAAGCAGGTAAAAAGCCACTGCAAGGAGCTGGTATCACCAGGTTTTAGTAGTACATATAGTTGTGTGTCATTGGCATAATGATATAGAATATTGTGCTTACGAAGAATTGAGCCCAGAGGGAGCATGTACAGGGAGAATAAAATTGGCCCTAGAATTGACCCTTGAGGTACTCCACACTTTATGACAGCTGTAGAGGAGGACACATTTCCCATCTTAACAGAAAAGGTACAATCTTTCAGGTAAGAATTGAACCATTTTAAAGCCACACCCTGATACCAACATCCTTCTTGAGACAATCTAAGAGAATGGCATGATCAACAGTGTCAAAAGCAGCACTAAGGTCAAGTAAAAGTAACATATCACAGTGTCCAGCGTCACTGATCAGCAACAAATCATTTAGAACCTTAAGAAGTGCTGTTTCAGTGCTATGGTTTGGTCTGAAACCAAACCTTTTCCAGAATTTTGGACATAAAGGATAACTTAGAGATGGGCCTAAAGTTGTTACAATCAGTGGGGTCAAGGTTGTTTTTTATAAGAGGCTGTACCACAGCATGTTTAAAAGTTGGTGGAACAGTTCCATTTCTAAGAAAACTATTTACGACAGACAAAAGACTCATCAGACCGACCGTATAACAGGTAGGCTTCATAAGTGAAAAAAAATATACGAGTATTGAGAGGGACACAGGCTCAAAGCAATGAAGAGAAGCTGTATTAGGCACACAATCGGGGTGGTCATAATCAGTCTGGTAGATGTGAGATCTAATATGGTCCACTTTGCTAACAAAGAAACATAGAAATTGTTCTACTGTTTCAGGGGTAACAACAGGGACTTGAGTAACATGATTTAGTGCAGTGTTTATTGCACTAAACAAGTTTTTTTGGCTATGTGCAGTTTTTGCTATAATATCTGAGAAATGCTTTGCTTTTTGTGCTTTGACAAAACGTTCGTAGGTTTATCTGCATTCTGTCAGTATTTCAAAAGATACTTGCAGTTTATCCTTTTTCCAAATCCTTTCCTACACTCTTGTCTAAGGGCACGGGTCTCCGTGTTTAGCCATGGTTGAGCTTTGGCTTGGGGTTGCTTCAGTTTATGTGGAGCAATAATGTCAAGGATATCTGAGACAGAGTAACTAGCTCTTCTGTACTAAGAGAAGAGGAAGTTAAGTCTGAAAGCTTGTTAAAAGAAGACACTGAATAGGCATCGGAAAACTGGAGAGCAGTGGCGTGATTAAGTGCCCGAATGTAGCGTGATGGCATACAATGGTTTGGTAAAGGACAAGAGAGTGAAGTATTAAAAATCACAGGTTTATGATCAGATAGACAAATATCATCTACCTCAACATTTAGGACAGGAAACCCCACAGAAAAGACAAAATCAAGTGTATGTCCGTGTTTATGTGTCGGGACGGAAACAAACAGAGTTAGATTAAAAGAATCCGTAATAAATAAGAAGTCCAGTTCCCGAGATAAAAGGAAGTCATTTAAAATGAAATATTTATTCGACAGCGATTGGGCGTAGATTAACGCCATCTTGAAAGGGACAGTAGTAACCACAGACTGTGCTAGACACTCTTGCTTATTTAAGCAGTCAATACTACAAAGATTGCCGTAGTTAATTCTCCGTTGTTTGCGGAAATGTGGTCTTACCAGACTCCACGCAGGCCGGATAATTTGTTCCGGGAGAATGGGTACAAGCCCGACATATCTCCGCTCGAGTGTCGGGAGATGACTCCGCCATGAGTAGTTGAAGGATTCTGCCGTGAAGGACTGAGGAACAGCACAGAGCGGAGCCAGGTGTCTTCGGCTCCTTGTCAGCAAGCCGCCGCGTTTGCCTCATCTTTTTAGGCATTTCTTTCAGACCGTACTGTAGAGAGGTAGCAGGCCGCCGAACGATGGAACAGGTAGGTCTAGCCGTGGCTGATTAGAATATCCAGTTTTGCCACAGTGAATGTAGCACTGATCGAGAACGTTTTGACGGATTGTGAAGAGAAATGCGCAATCATATATTAGTAATGAGGAAACATTTTGTGTTGTTAAACATAAGAACAGCAAAACAAACCAAGACACGGTTAGAACAGGTAGGAGACTGCTCGCCAACAAACACTCTGGCGCCATCTTCACATGATTACTCAATCATAAGTTATCATGTGATATCAACGTAATATCAAGCACAACCTGCTTGCTGCTATCAAGTAAAATGAACTTATATTAACTAAGGTTAATATTAAAGAAGATATTAAATAGAAGTGATTTAAATATATTGAAGTTATAGTATATTTATATAGCAAAGAATTCAGAGAAATTGTGTTTTGCCTAAAACTTGTAAGTGAAGTTCCCAGAATGCTTTGCTGCACATTGTTTTTCACGTTTGTTTTTATATATTTTCAGCTTTGTGCATTCATTAATTGATTTTATTTGTGTAATTATTAAATAATACATTTTAGTTTTTAAAACTAATAAAACTGTAAGTGGAATTACTAATTGCAAATAGCATAGCAGGTTCAGAATCGAAACCTGAGTAGAGATGGGTTCCTCATCAATCAGATGATTGCATTCTAAAAATACAATTTTCACACAATTTTGCTTTGTTTGTTGTGCTCTGGTCGGGTGATATATTGTGCATTTCGTTTGAGCATTCATAGGTTATTTTGTTTTTGCTTTGTGCATTGCATTTGTATCAGTGCCGTTCTGAACTTGCTGCTTTAGTGGATAGCCTATCAGTGTTTCGTTGGTTGAATGTGTGACTCATTATTTCGGTTAGCATTGTCTGTTAGGGTATTTCTGTTGGGTGTTCCAACATACTGTAACGATTTATAGGTTGCAGGATTGCACCGTAATGTCCGCAATTGTTTGGGTGCTTGTGTCTTGCTACTGGATTGTCTGGTAGTCTGGTGTTGTGGTGGATTGTAATTTATCTACCATTTTGTGGATAGCATCTGCTAGCAACACTAACAGTATGTCATAGGTTCAAAATATGGGACTGCCTTCAAAATCAAAGCCAGAGCGTTTGGCTCCTTGATTTGGTTTGTGAACTCTGTACATGGTCGGTTTTATAGTATTTTAGAATGTGTAATGAGTGGGTTACGTGGAAGTGGACACGGCCCGAGGCATAAGCGAACTAAGCGGTTGCTTGGGGCCCCCCAAATCAAATTCTGTTTAGGGCCCCAAAAAGGCTCAGGGCGGCACTGTCTGGGGTCCATGCCCTTTTTGTCTGTGTAATTGACTCTTTCCGGCGGGTGTTACAAAGTACTTCTGGGTCTCCAATTTTCATAATAGTAGTCTGTGATTTCTCTGGAGTTTCACATATTGAGCTTGTGTTTGTTCCTGTGGGTTTTGGAATGTACACCTGTGTTTTTTGCATATGTTTCATTAATGTGTAGCGGTTGACCTCATGTTTTCCTGATTTCAGTGGTTCCGTAAGGAGTTTACAGCGGTTCATGTTACCTAACTTGATGATGTCTCCTGGGGTAGGTATGGTTGTTTTCTAGGTTATTGTTGTTTTCTTCCATTTTCTGTATGGGCGGTACTGATGTCCTCTATATGTATGTTCCTAATATGAAAGTTGTTAGGGACACTCTGTATGGATGATGTAGGTGGGTGCTTTCATGTTTCTTTACTGCAGTATACAGTATTGTCTCTTACTTCTTTTGCCTTAATCGTGTGTATTTTCCCAGGTGTCTTGGGTAACGACAGCGTATATGTCCTTTTAGAGGGTCTGACAGTGTCTATGTCATTGTACAAGCAGTTGTTTTTGGCACACCACAACTATGGGAAGACTTCTTGTTGCTTGCATTTCAGTATGTCTGGATCAATGATGCCGTTAAGTTGTTACTTAGTTACTTAGTAATGCGTTATTCTAATTTGACCACTTTTTTCAATAACAAGTAATCTAATGCGTTACTATTTCCAAAACAGTAATCAGATTAAAGTTTCTTATCCAAGTCACGTTTTAAGCATGAGGACAGTCAGAGAACCATTCACCTGGCAACACTTATGCCAGCAACACAAACTCAGATTTTTCTTTTCAAAATAAAAGCACTCGTAATTTATAATAATCATTGTTAAATCATTGCATAGATAGGTAGTGTGTCCATGTTCATGTGTTGCTAAAATTAGTCTATGGTTTGATAAAACAGACTCTAGTAATGTTTTTCAAATGTAATCACGTATTTAATTAAATTATTATTTTGCTATCATATACTCTTATTGTTTCTTTACACACAATACAATTGCATTTGGTTACAATTCACTAGCTTTATAATGAATGATATAATGATATTTAAAAAACACATGTTAAAAATAATTTATTAATTCCATTTATAAAGATTGTAGATGATAAATAGTAAGTTATACCATTTAGAGTGTTAACAGTTAAATATGTCAGGTCAAGAAGGACTGTCTTTATTTTATTTTTTATAAAAAAACATGTATTTTTTCAGGAAATAGTTTTTAATTTCAACCTAAAATGTCAGGAGATACATTGTTGATGTTAGTCATAAAAATGCACTTCCAATAAAGTGAGTGTTGGCAAAACCAGTTGTCATTTTTATGTTGAGGTGGCGGGGGTGTTGTACGCAGCTGCTGAATGTAACTAATAAAGTAATTTGTAATCTAACTTAGTTACTTTTATAATCAAGTAATCTGTAAAGTAACTATTACTTTTTAAAATGAGTAATCAGATTACATTTTCAAAATAACTGTGGCAACACTGGTCGGGATGATGTTGATGTTATGCTTGGGTATTGTTGGCTGGGCTGTATTGGTTTGAACAGGGGTAGTTTGACATCTGAGCATGGCGTGTTGGCATGCCACAGGTCTGGTATGTCCTTAGCCAACGTGGAGTTCTATATTTGTTCTCCTTTCTGTATTTCGACAGACTGTTTGCTGTGGTTTGGCTATTTCTTGTTTTGTCGGCATTGCCCCCTAAGGCTCTGATTGAAGATCATTTTTGTGGGATGCACTGCTATAATGCAACGTGGCATCTATGGTGGTCTCGCGATTGTCCTTAGCATTTCAGGTGGTTGGGTTTCTGTCCTTGTGTGTTGGAGTTGGCTTGTTCTATTGCGGATGATAAATTGTCACATTTGTGGTGTGTGCCTTCTTTTGCATAGTTTTTCATTGAGCAGGTTCTTTTGAGGTACTGCGAGTTTCATTTGGACTGTTTTGGTTGGCCCTTCCAATTCCCTCTAACCCTGTCTTGTCATCAGCTCTGCAACTCCTTAAACAGATCTGTGGGATGGCGAAGGGCACACACATGGTTCATCCAACCACATATCACCCAGCCGCAAATTCTTTTCGCACTGCGAATTGAACACACGGAAACCTTTAGTCGAATCCTGCAAGGGATGATTACGTTCACCAACCCGATCTGGACACATGGAGTCGCTGGAGTGTGACATGGCAGGATAGATAATCTGATTTATCTAACCCAAATCCCAGGCAGCGCTATGCCAATTTGCGATGCCTCATGCAGTCTGAGAAATCATAGTCAGGCTTGAACCCCTGACTTTCATGATACAAACTGTCATGCAATCCAATGACTTAGCCCTCCAATCCACACGGACCCCTACCATTGCAGATCTACTGAATGCGGATTGTGGGTGAATATTACAATTGTTGGATATTTTTTCCATTTGATTTCAATTGGTAAAATCAAATCAAAATCTTACAGTGACTGTCATTGTGGTATAATAGCTTTGGTATATGTCAAATTTATTTAAGAAGGCATGGTGGGAAATATGCAAAATACAATTAGCACATGCAGACTGATCAACTCAGTTATCTGATTGTGCTTTAGTTGATTTAACTGGTTATTTACATTGACCAGAAGTTTGATTCTACTCAATCTGAAAAAGGCTATTTTCTACAAAATATCTAAGGGGCAAGGAAGTCAATAATCAAGGATACCTTCCAAAAGTTATGCAAGAATGTGCAAGAGAGATAAATGCAGGAATGTGTGTGAAATGGTTAGGAAAAACTTCAAGGTATTTGTGTTCCATGAGGATTATGTGGTATTTGTGCAAGGACATTGTTTAAATGATTTGATAAAGATGGATTGCATCTGCTTGTATTTACTGTACATAAATGTATAAGATGGCTCAGTGGTTAGGGAGTCAGACATGTTGTGAGAAGGTTGCCGGTTTGATTCCCGACTGTGCCAAAAGTCGTTCTGTCCTTGGGCAAGGCACTTACCCCTAAATTACTCAAGGGGGATGTACTTACTGTAAGTTGCTCTGGATAAGATTGTCTGCTAAACAACTAAAATTTAAATTTAAATGTAAATATCTTCAGATTGGATGAATTATGGTGCTCCCAAGACAAAACAGTGCAAAACGTTCTTAAATGCCATTGCTTTGCCTAAAGAAAGCAAAACATCTTCACACAGATATAAATCAGTATCGAGGCTTTTCAGATCATATTTCTGAAACATCGTTTCTCTGTGGTGTTTAGAGTCTTTCTAATACATTGCACCTAATGCCGTTTAATTTCACAGCATTGCAGAGCACTAATGAACACTTAGTGCCATTATCATTTTAACGAGGACCCTCTGATTCTGGCCTGATTGAAATGCACAGCTCCATATTGAGAGCAGCTTGTGGCTGAACAGCATGTAACCCAACATGAACCTCATCACAGACAGCCAAGGAGCTTCATGCTTCATATATTATACCCTGTTAAATGTATGAAGACCGGAGTGTCAGGAACTCTGTAAGGTATGAAGAGGAAACAGATGAAGACAAAGGCAGGTAAGCTCCTAGGGTTAGAATGGAATACATGGAGGTGTCTGCTATGATTGGGCTAGTCCTGAACTGTTGCACCTTGTGCACTTCATTTGAAGAAGGTGGCATGAACCCTTTTCAAATTTAATCGGATTTCTTGAGAGGCACGGCTGCCATCACCGTTGATACCAGATGGTGAGCGATAATAAACTCTCATTCCTGTTAGAGATGAACCACAGAGGTCATTTGGTAAACAATGAGCTGTGTGGAGGATGTGAATAAGGCAAGAAGCTGAATGGGTCAACGAGGCTTAGTGTTCTCTATTTTTATTGAATTTTCTCTGTGGTAATAATAAACAATATACAGAAAACCTAATATGGTAATGCTATACTATATGCTGTATTATGTAGTCTAGATATTACCATCTGAATAATTTTCATTGGGATGTTTTTACGATGGCAGGTGTCATCTAGGCAAATGTTTAGGCACCCCTGACAATTTCCATGATTTTCATTCATAAATAGTTGGGTGTTTGGATCAGCAATTTCATTTTCATCTATCAAATAACTGAAGGACAAAGTAGAATTTTGGTAGTGAAATGAGGTTCATTGAAATAACAGAAAATGTGCAATATGCATCAAAACGAAATTAGACAGGTGCATACATTTTTTAAAACCCTTGTCATTTTGTTGATTTGAATACCTGTTACTACCTAGCACTGAATAAATTGGAACACACAATTGGTTTTGTGAGCTCAGTAAGCCTTGAACTTCATAGACAGGTGCATCCAATCATGAGAAAAGGTGGCCAATTGCAAGTTGTTGTTCTCTTTGACTCTCCTCTGAAGAGTGGCAACATGGGGGCCTCAAAACAATTCTCACAAAACTGTCCACTGTGAGGAACATATTGAGGAAATCGAAGACCACACACACTATGAAGGACCAAGTCTGACAAAATAAGAAATAAATATATAAATAAATAAATGCTAAAAAATTAATAAGCATATAATTAATTGCACAATAAATACAGTAAATAAATTAATTGCACAATAAATACAGTAAATAAATAAATCTAGGCAGTAATTAAATTATACAATGAGACATTAATGTATATCTCTTTTAATTAGATTCTTTATTTATTCACCTTTGTAATAATTACCTTATTTATTTATTTTCTGTCATAATTTTCTACTTTATTTATTTATGACTTATTTTTTAAATGTATGTATTTATGTGTATATTATAATATTTTTGTCTGTTTTATTCTTCCTTTGTATTTTTTTACCCTATTTATTTCTTCAACGCTATTTATTTCTACCTGTCATATTTACATTTCTGTATGCATTTCTGCCTCATTATGCAAATGAGAAGGGGCTATGTCTTAGGGGGGAAACGTCTGCCCATTGGTTGGTTAGCATTATACTGCATCGGTCGAATCTACATGGCTTATCCCCACCAAAAAGCATAGTTTAGCAATTGCGAACTCGACAGACAGACTTTCAGTTTCCGACCTCATAATGGAAGCTGCCAATAAACTGGAGGAATTAGAACGCTATGTGTGTGATTAACGTTGCGACCGTGTTGAGAAGATGGGCCACTTACTCCAAACTATGAAAAACCAGCCTCATCAGGAGCGATCAGAATAAAGTTATAACGACCTCTCTTCATAGATGTTTCCATAGTAATAAAAATAAATCGATACAAACAAACTGTGTGTCACTGTAAAGGCTACTACGAACCAAACGCAATGTTGTGCATTAAAGTTTTTATGCTTTGAGCGGGCTAGAATTCAGACTCGAAACGAGGTGATACCAGTCCTGACTCTGTTTCGGTGTCGCGGTAGCAGACAGTTGCTGCATCGGACGTAATGTGTCCGTACCAAAGCAACATTCGGAGCAGTGGTTCAAATGGAATTCTAGTTATTGGTTTGAAGCACGTCTCAAAACTTCAGTGTCAATCTGCCATCACTACCTATAGCTACCTATAGTCATCGGCCGGTAGCATGTAGTTTCAAACGATGCAGTATACTGCTAACCAACCAATAGGCAGAAGTTTTCCCTTTAAGACACAGCCCCTTCTCATTTGCATAATGAGGCAGAAATGCATACAGAAATGTAAATATGACAGGTAGAAATAAATAGCGTTGACGAAATAAATAGGGTAAAAAATTACAAAGGAAGAATGAAACAGACAAAAATATTATAATATACACATAAATACATACATTTAAAAAATAAGTCATAAATAAATAAAGTTGAAAATTATAATTGACAATAAATAAATAAGGTAAATATTACAAAGGTGAATAAATAAAGAAGCTAATTAACAGAGATATATACATTAATGTCTCATTGTATAATTTAATTACTGCCTAGATTTTTTTATTTACTGTATTTATTGTGCAATTAATTGTATGCTTATTTATTTTTTGAGCATTCATTTATTTATATATTTATTTCTTATTTTGTCAGACTTGGTCCTCCAGAACGCACAGATCTTGTTAAGGCCAGAAGTGGCAGCCCAAGTAAAACATCAGAGAGGCAAAGGTGAAGGATGGTGAGGAAGGTCAAAAACAGCCCACAGACCACCTCCAAAGACCTACAACTTCATCTTGCACACATTGCAAAGAGAAGCTGTACGGGATGTGATGCGGAGAAAGCCTTTTCTGAACACGCCACAAACAGAGTCACTTGAGGTATACAAATGTACATTTGGACAAGCCATCTTAATTTTGGAAAAAACGGTGCTGTGGACTGATGAAACCAAGATGGAGTTATTTGGTGAAAAACAAGTGGTGTTATTAATGGCGGAAAATC
>JACXGM010000603.1:12751-49026 GCA_016801145.1 Umbra pygmaea
TATGACTATCAACAAACTATCAACAAACCATCTGTTGATAAGCAACTAATTGTGTATTTTAAGGGTAGGGGTAAGTTTAGAATATGTTTTAGGGTAATGGTTAAGGTTAGGTTTAACATAAGGGGAATGGTTAAGGTTAGGATTAGGGTTAGGGTTAGTAGATAGTTTGTTAAAATGTTGTTGACAGTATGTAGATAATTTGTAGAGCATCTAGAGATGGACTCTCAAAATAAAGTGTTACCAATCGGTGTTAACAAGTGGTGTTCTTAATGGCGGTTTCATCATGCTGTGGGGCTTTGTGGCCAGTGCAGTTACTGGGAATCTTGTTAAAGTTGAGGGGTGCATGAATTCTACTCAATATCAGCAAACACTTGAGAATAATGTAGAGGAATCAGTCACAAAGTTGAAGTTACGCCGGGGCTGGATATTTCAACAAGACAACGACCAAAAACACTGCTTAAAATCTACTCTGGCATTTATGCAGAGGAACAAGTACAATGTTCTGGAATGGCCATCCCAGTCCCCAGACCTGAATATCATAAAAAATCTGTGGGGTGATTTAAGGCGCGCTTTCCATGCTCGGCAACCATCAAACCTATAGTCACTGAACTGGAGATGGTCCACAATACCATCATCCAGAATCCAGACACTCGTTACAGGCTATGGGAAGCATCTAGAGGCAGTTCTTTCTGCTAAAGGAGTCTCAACTAAATATTGATGTGCTATTTCAAATGGGGGTGCCCAAATTCATGCACCTGTCTAATTTTGTTTTGATGCATATTGCATATTTTCCTCTTCATCCAATAAACCTAATTTCAGTACAGAAATATTACTGTGTCCTTCAGTTATTTGATGGATCAAAATGAAATTGCTGAGCCAAACACCCAATTATTCATAAATGAATATTATGGAAATTGTCAGGGGTGTTTAAACTTTTGCATACAACTGTAATGCTGTAACTTCATGAGAAACAAATCTTATTGCTTTCCAGTATCAAACCAAGATGTACTTTGATTTTGGATTTGGAAAGAAAATCATCAAAGGTGTTGATTAAACTCAAAATGCAATCAAATCAACAAACAATATAGATTTTTTTGTCTTTGTTTGTCTTTTAGTGGATTCACTTTTCAATGGAGAAAACATCCTGCTGTCTGTTAACTTGATATGCACATTGCCTTTTTCCACACCATATGTAATCCACTTTATTTAGCTAATTGCTTCTCAGTCACAGGCTTGAAATCACAGCTTGGCCACAATTCTAGTTGACATGGTCGGTTAAACAAAATAGTGGGTTGTTTATATGTGCTGTGTTTTTTGCATTTCCCAACAGCCAACAAACCCCTAAGACACCATCATAGGGTAGGCTACTCTGATGTTTGAACAAGCAACTTTTGGGGTTTTTGGTTGAACCCTTTAGGCAGGGTTCGAAAATGACTTTGGACTCTTGGGGGGGGTCCCCTAAAATGTTATTATAAACAATTCCTGTTCATGGTTTGGTCCAGGCCTAGTAGTGTAGTGGTGTCTGGAAAAAGATGTTTTAAGATGTTAAGATGTTTTACTTTGTGTCATTTAAAGTCAGAGAAAGTAGCACAATCTGATGACAAGTATTCCGAAAAAAATACTTTGAAAATGAATTGAAATGCCCTGTACTTGGCTGGGCTGGGCTTTATTTGGCTGACCTGTACTTGGCTGATTTGAGCTGGGCTGGACTGGGCTGAGCTGGCCTTTTTAACTGTATTCTGTGGTGCAAAATATACTTTAAATTACTTATTATTATTGTGGTAAAACCTATTAAAGGCTATATTAAATACATTTTCTGTTAATAAACACTATGGGCCCTATTTTAACGGTCTAAGCGCACGACATGAAGCACATGGCACAAGTGCGCTTTGGGTGTGTCCAAATCCACTTTTGCTAGTTTGACCGCGGATAAAGGGTCCATGCGCCGGGCGCATGGTCTAAAAAGGTTGTACTAAGTGTCCTTATTAATTCATAGATGTGTTTTGGGCGTAATAAACCAATCAGAGATTCATCTCCCATTCTATTTAAGAGCCAGGCGTGTTTGTACCTTTCGCGCATTGCGGATTTGGCGGATTTGCACTGTAATATTTTTATTTGTAATCTTTTGTTGATCACTTTCCGATGCCTCAAGATAGCAATACACCCATAATTATCCTGAACACTCCTCCCTGTTAGACCAGCACGCACATGGGCACAAATATAGTTGCAGGTGCAGTTGCTATTTAAATGACGCGGGGGCCGGACAGGAAACTGACAACTGCGTCAGTCTTAAACTACCAAAGACACTTGTGTTCAGGCTTTGCACTGCATTGCGCCGGGTGCAAGATATGGCCCCAGGTGTTCACTAAGCCGATATGTCTATAATTTCCCCCAACAATAGTTATGTTAACATAAGCACAATTTACCCTTGAAAAAAGTAGATGCTGTTTATTTTCTGCTTTTTCTCGCCATGATGCACAATTCTAGGTTCAGATAAATAATATTAGCTTCCTAGCTAGCTTACCAAGCTCTCATGTACACACTCATTCATGCTCAAATCAAACAAACTTTGATCAACTCACAGACTTGAAGACTTGACATCACTCACTGTCATTTGCATCGACTATTTAGGAAAATCAGTGTAAAATATAATTTGCATAATATTTTGGAATACATAAGAAACAGGGTGTCGTAGTTGTAAAATAAAGACAGTGACTATTCTAAAACACATGATATCCAGTCATTTTATGAAATTCTATTGCAAAGACTAAGTTAAAATAATATTTTATAACATGACACACAATAAATTGTTAATTCTCAGCCAAGGCTAAAGATCTTTTGTCTGAGGTTATTGGCCATTCAGCCATTGACATCATTCATTCAGTGAGAGGTGCTTAGCGCCTCGGTACCAGATAATTGCCTGGGTACCAACGTTAGGAGGTATTGGGGGGTAAAAAAACATGAAAATCTATAAATAGCATTTTGTTTGTGATTTTAGAAATTGGACAACAGAACCATGTAAAATACACATATTTAGGAAAAGTCAAGGAAGGACAGATTTATTTTAATTACAAACTCAGACGCCAGGTGGCGTGGGCTTTTGTCGGTTGTAGTGCTAAAACGTGGCACAGACATTGAGATATGTTATTACTTGAATTTTTTTTTAGCTTAACATATGCCCACATTATGATATGAACAGAAACACCTTTGAAAGATTAATTCAGTTGTAATATGCCATATATCTTTCTGTTATTCTGTTAGTATTATTACTATAAGAATATTAACATATTCATAACATTGACATTTTAGTCATAGAGCAGACGCTTTTATCCAGAGCTACATACAGTGAATACAGGGACATCCCACTGGAACAATTTAGGGTGAAGTGCCTTGCTCAAGGGCACAACAACGTTTGGCACAGTCAGGAATCAAACCGGCAACCTTCCGACTGGAAGTCTGACTCCCTAACCACGAAGCCACATAGCATTTGGTTAACACATTTAATGCACATCACCGAGGAGAGGGGAAGGTAGCACAATCTGATGAGTTAAGTATTCCATAAAACTATTTTTAAATTAAAAAAAAAATATAATGCTTTAATTAGTACGTCCAACACAATTCCATTTAAGAACATTTTAGGATACTGTAGTCTACCGTTACTATAGTCTATTCTACCGTTAATATATCCAATTCAACTCTTCATAATCTATAACCTAGGAGTAACACAAATAACCTTCATTGCTAATAATTAAACTATGTATTTGTATTGGCAAACAAATGTGTAAACAACACAATTTAAATTGAAGGCCAATTATAATTGACTGTATCGGTCTTGGCTGAAGAGTTAACATGGTGGCTTGGTTATTTAGCGAGGAGTGTGGCACTGTCCCTGAAATGTCATTACTGAATGTCCCTGCTGAATGGATTGTGCTGACCAAGTCTGGGTTTAGAATCTCACTCCTGCTGTGTGCAGGACTGTTTCTGAAAATCAGACGGAGATTCTTTAGGTTTGTGGACTGGAAAAGAGTTGGCACAAACAAGGAAAGGGAGGAGATGTGAGGTGATGAACGAAACTCTAGACTGCACTCTGTGTTTGACTTGCGCAAAAGTGATTCGCTTGAGCAAATCTTTTAGAACAGTGACACACAGTTCACTGAAAAGACTTGAATCGTTCAGGAGTCGGTCGCGCATCACTAGTCTGCTGTTAGCTGGCAGCACATTTGGCTTCAATACCCAGAAAGCTAGCAAGAAACGTTGACAAACGTACTCTTCAAATCATTACAGTGGGTATCTAGTTAATGCAACTTTCGATATAGGATGTCCTAATATTGTACTATTAGCAATTACGAAAATATCTCTATAATCAAAGCACTTACAGGATTTTCATTCATGTTTTCAGTCATAACTGTCTGTGTGGGGTTTTGGTTTGCCACGTTCAGCTCACAGGGCTAGCATCTGGTTTGGCAAAGTGATGCAAATGCGGAAGTGCCTTAAACCTGAATTCTATCTGAATACCAGCTGGGGGTGATATGTGTGTTTGCAAAAGAGTTCGATTTCTCTAGAAGTCTATGAGAAAGTCAGCCACTTCTCATTTGATTTATTACCTCAGTAAATATTTTTACTGCGTTGCAAACTCTCAGCTATCGTCAGTGATATACCTCCTCTCCTCTAAAATCGGCACATCCCCAACCAAGATGGCTGCCCTTGTAACGGCTAAATCGACAACTCAAATCAGATCTTCCCAAACCAATGGGTGACTTCACACATGTTACGTCCAGTACTACATACGGCCTATGGTTCAGCTTTGTGTTTGCGCGAGCAGCAGAGTTGCCATCCCCCGCGAGACAAGCAAGCAACCTCAGCTTAAAAAACAAGCCCAAAACAAGCCCAATGTTATTATAGCCCTCTTGTGGAAAATAAATGAGCCTACAACATATTAAACTGAAACCACTCAGATTTTGAAAAGCAAAAACATTTATTTTAACATTAATAAGCCAAAATATATTTTCATCAAATGTCAACAAAGCGTATAGGGAGGGCAGGCACTATCCATCTCTGATCACTTGCAAGCAGAGTGCAAGAGAAGAGCTGGAAATTGAAAAAATAACAGGATCATTAAGAGGGATCGCATAACATAGTAACATTAGTAATAAAATACATTAGAACCATATGTTACTACTATTAGTAGGCTACATATTAGTATGTTATGCTTGTTTTTCATTATAACCTGTAATAATTGATTCATAAATAATAATGATTTACCTTGTAAAAAAGCTCATCCATATCCTCCCTTGCACCATCCATCATTTCTCCTGCCTCTTCTCCATTAAAATAAATACATTTGTCTGGGACCCTCCCCAGACCGCCCCTCATTTCAAACCCTGCCTTTAGGTATATTCTACCAGCAGATTTGTTTTCTGGAAAACGCATTGTGACTTTTCACAACATCAGCGATAGAGATTCCATCAAATAAAGCAATTAGCATGCAACAGTCCATATATTACATAGAATGCAAATACTGAATGTTATATAGGATCAACTCTAAGCTGTTACATATGTCACATAGGGCCATAAGGTCCAGAATATCCTGTTACATTGCAAGGCTGGCTTGCCCTCCCCAGCTGAGAAAATGTACAGTTGTGGTCAAAAGTTTTGCGAATGGCACACACGTACTCATTTTCAACAAAGTCTGCTGCCTGAGTGTTGATGATGGCAATTGGCATATAATCCAGAATGTCATGAAGAGTGATCAGATGAATTGCAAAGTCCCTCTTTGGCATGAAAATGAACTTAATCCCCGAAAAACAATTCCACTGCATTTCAGACCTGCCACAAATGACCAGCTACCATCATGTCAGTGATTGTTTCGTTAACACAGGTGAGAGTGTTGACAAGGACAAGGCTTGAGATCCCTCATGCTGATTGAGTTAGAAATACAGACTGGAAGTTTTTAATGGAGGGTGGTGATTAAAATCATTGTTCTTTCTCTCTCAACCATGGTTACCTGCAAGCCGTCATCATTGCCTTGCAAAAAAAGGCTTCACAGGCAAGCATAATGCTGCTAGTAAGATTGCACCTAAATCAACCATTTATTGGATTATCAAGCACTGTGGGAGATTTTTCCTTGTTATAATAGTTAACAGAAAAGTAACCAATAAGTAGAAGAACTGCAATGTAGCAATAAAATGAGAAAATAATCTATACTTTGCTGTTGGGGGTTAGTGCCAAGGGTGAGCTAGAATGTATAGAAATTATTGTAAAATATTACTCTGTACTTCCCTAAAAGCTGTCTCCTTAAAGTCACAGTTGCCAAATAAGCAATGCATCTCTTGTCAACATATCATTGGTGGGTTTGAATTCAAAATGTTACAGAACTGAACAATTGTTATCGGTATCTAGTTCTGTTGAGTGATGTCATGATGTCTATATATTTTTGGGAGTCCTTGTGTGACTAACTTCTCTCTGTGCTAAAGATGGGAAGTCAGATTTTATAACATTAAAGTCCTATTTGCGCTAATTATCATATCTCCAGGTCTCTGAGTGCAATTATTTAATTACTAATGCACCAAAAAGACACAACAGCACTTAAAGGAGAGAGGTTCAAATGTTGTGAAGGTGTCAGGGCACCCAAGAAAGTCCAGCAAGTGCACGGACCATCCCCTAAAGTTGATTTAGCTGCAGGATTGGGGCACCACCAGTGCAGAGCTTGCTCAGGAATGACAGCAGGCAGGTGTGAGTGCATCTGCATGCACAGTGAGGCGAAGACATTTGGTGGATGCCTGGTGTCAAGAAAGGCTGAAAAGAAGCCACTTCTCTCCAGGAACAACATCACGGACAAACAGATATTCTGCAAAAGGTACAGGGATTGGACTGCTGAGGACTGGTGTAAAGTAATTTTCTCTGATGAATCCCCTTTCCGATTGATTGAGCCATCCGGAAAGCACCCTGTCCAGAGAAGACAAGGTGAGCGCTACCACCAGTCCTGTGTCATGCCAACAGTAAAGCATCCTGAGACCATTCATGTGTAGGGTTGCTTCTCAGCCAAGGGAGTCTGCTCACTCACAATTTTGCCTAAGAACACAGCCACGAATAAAGAATGGTACCAACACATCCTCTGAGAGCAACTTCTCCAAACCATCCATGTTTTGTGATGACCAATACCTTTTTCAGCATGATGAGCAACTTGCCACAAGGCAAAAGTGATAACTAAGTGGCTCGGGGAACAGGGCCATGTTGGGTCCATGGCCCGGAAACTCCACAGACCTTAATTCCATTGAGATTTTGTGGTCGATCCTAAAGAAGCAGGTGGACAAACAACAACCTTCAAATTCTGACAGAGTCCAAGCATTGATCATGCAAGAATAGGCTGCCATCAGTCAGGATGTGGCCCAGAAGTTAATTGACAGCATGCCAGGGCAGATTGCAGAGGTCTTGAAAAAGAAGGGTCAACACTGCAAATATTGACTCTTTGCATAAGCCTTTGACATTTATGGACTGCTTGTAATTATATTTCAGTATACCATAGTAACTACAGGCAAACAGATCTAAGAACACTGAAGCATTAAAATTTATTGTGCCATTCTTAAAACTTTTGACTAGACTGTAGTGTTAGTCGCTGCCTCGTTCTCTCCATTACAGTAACCAGTTTGGTCTCTTTATTCAATATAGATGTATAATCTCTTCCATCTCTCTAGGTTGTAAATGCTTTGTTAAGTAATGCTGTGTGACTTATGTCATATTGCTGGTTCAATGTAATATATAATTTAACATAAAATAATACTTGCTTTTGTATTCTCTTCTTATGATCTCGCTTTGATATTAGAGAAACTGGTAGTATTTCATTTTTCAAACCTTATGTGTTGGGCCGATCAACGCCATTTACGTGACAGTATTCAAGACACCGCCCAGGAAATATTATTTTACTATGTGTGACTAAAGGAACCTTACATACATTTTCACCAACATCAACTAAAGGAATTAGACCTTGGCAAGTCCAAGTGTACTGAAGTTGGACCATCTTAGAATGTGACTGATAGTGTAGAATTACCTTCTGAAGACCACAAGAGAATATTAAGCTCATTACTGTAGTATCGGTGTGAATAGACAGTTAAAAGTGTTAACCTGAAAAACATCTGTTTACTATTAAATGTTTAGCTACAGGGTGTAATTTGAAAACAACATGGAACTGTGCCAATCTTATACCCACAGGCCTCTCATCACCTAAAGACAAACTGATGTACAGGCACTTCCCATTTAACAAATAAAAATGTCAAATGTTCGCTCATGTAAACACGTCAATACATATATCATTTTAAATCTATGTCCAGCTTTACAGCATCTCTACGCTAATGTTTGCAGACGGAGATCCTTTCCAATATTCTAACGGTCACCTGTTTCTCCTCTTGACCCAGAGTTTTTCCTGGAGTTGTTGGAGAACACTGAGAGGTCGCTGAACGAGATGTTTGTGCGGACTTACGGCAAGCCTTACATGCAGAACTCTGAGGTCTTCCAGAACCTGTTTGCAGAGCTGAAGCGGTACTACACGGGAGGCAACGTAAACCTGGAGGAGATGCTTAACGACTTCTGGTCGCGCCTACTGGAGCGCATGTTCACACTGCTCAACTCTCAGTACGTCATCACAGAGGACTATCTGGAGTGCATCAGCAAGTACACGGACCAACTGAAGCCCTTCGGAGATGTGCCCAGGAAACTTAAGGCTCAGGTTACCAGGGCCTTCATCGCTGCACGTACCTTTGTACAGGGCCTCTCGGTTGGTCGGGAGGTGGCAAGCAGAGTATCTAAGGTAAGCCCAAACCTTTTCCATCCAGTAGCACTCTGAGCTAGTGACTAATTTGCTGCCATTCTGGTGCCGAGAGCTTCCTAATTCTGCTAAATGTGTGAATGCTCTGTGTGTATTATATTTGTAACAGTATGTAACATTATGTATTTTTCATCCAATCATGACCATACCAACATTATAATTAAAAACCTGAGGTAATGAAAAATACCTCTGTTGGAGTTGGTGTTGCAGTATGCTCTGCTGATATGTGAATAAATAGAACAGTATGTTAGTGTATCTTATACATTGTTGGTCAAGCTGAAGGTCTTATGCTTTGCTTTCTGGGTGAAGTTTTCTTCGCTCTCAAGAGATCCCCTATTGTATTTCCACCATATAGTCTTCTTACACTACACTGACTTAGCTCTGACTTATCGCCAGCACTGGTTCTTTGTTTGGGCCTATGGGCTGTTGTGTTGAGGCTTAGGGCTTGCTTGTCAAGTACTGTGTGGCCACTATTCAGGAGCAATTCTCAGGCATGGGCAGATGAGAATCTGGCTCCAAGCTATGGAGGAAAAATATACTTTCTCTCTATCTCATGTATATATATATATATGCTATGGCTGTTTGTATCTCTATGGCCCAATATTTGTTAAGTCTGTACACTGTTCACATTATTCTTGCTCAAACTATTCTGTTTGATGTTATGTAATGTTAATGTAGCTAGCTGCTGCTGCAATATATCATTGCCTTATACTGTGTATTTCTGCGCAGAAGAAGATAAAAGGAATATGTACAGTACAGCAGGCCTGTAATTGGTGTTGGCTCCACTCAGCTCCAACTATAGCAGCTGTTTTCTAGATGTCTTGTTTAAATGTAATAGCAACAATAGAATGCCAGCAACACCTATACTGTAGGTTCCATTTGATTCCATAGCCCTGGTTGTCATAAGTAATTTATTGGAATTCTGTGTGTTTGTTTGTGTTATTGGTGTTAACAGTACAATGTGTAAGCAGTTGTGTAAAATGAGGAGAAGCCTAAACATCAATTAAACCTATTAATACTGTATTTTTGGGGGGAAATGAAGTCCTTCTGCGACTGTTTCTTGTCATTTGGTTTATGGTCATCATAATTCATGAAAGGCTGTGATTCATGGGGAGTTGAGTGCAGCTAAATAAAAGCAATGATTGAAGCATGGCACATCTGATCAGTCAGCTGAATAAACCATGAACACCCAACAAACTCAACCTTTACGCCTCAGGCCATTCATCACGAGCCGGTAGAGTGAACTCCGTGAACCACAATCATGTGTGATAACTTCATGCAGCTCCAGGCCATATCACTTCCACATTTTCAGCCAGGGCCACCTTGTGTAACAGTCTTCGTGAGCAAACTTTGTGGATGAGTTGTTAGCTGCTTTGGTAGAGACAGTCAACCTCGGCCCTCTGGCAGCCTGTGTCCCCGCTTCACCTCTGACATTACCCTGGGACCTGAGACACGGGTCATGTGGCCCTTTGATCCACAGGGCTTTAACTCATCAGGAGAGATTGGGTGTAACCATAATGAAATAGGACACCCCAGAGCTGGTTTCTGGGCAGCCAGCTACTGTGAGATGTGACATCTATGCCTAGTGAGGCTGGGGGACTTTATTGAGTTACAGGAGGCAGTGTATTACATCACACAACAGCATGTTGCAGCTTAAGACCAATACACGATATTGGATTCACTGAGTAACTACAGACACACCTATGAAATATATGTATACACACACACATTACATTGCATCCCTTTTTTTTGCTCTAATTGTGTTGGTAAAAGCTTTAATAACGCATCTCAGGCATTTGTGATACATTGCCAATATACCATGGATAAGTGCTGTGTCCATACACTCAGCTCTTAGCTGTCATATTGGCCATATACCACCACACCCCCTTGTGCCTTGTTGCTTAAATGAAAAGATAATTCATAATATATTTATATATACTCTATATCGATAATAATATTTGTTTAAACATGTATGTATGTACATTTATGTATATTGTATCACCTACCCTGGATCATTTACACCTTTAAGAGCAAAGATTTTATTAACATGTTAAAACAGCAATATTACCAAAAACAGCTGAAAACATCCCAAGCTATCAGACTGCTACTCATTACGGGTATATGACCATTCCTATTATTCTGTGTAGCAAGGCAGTGATCTGGCTATTGATTGATTCTAATAATAGGACTCTCTTTGATGAGCCCATCATTAGAATAATACCTGGTCTGCTAATGCTGTAATGTACTCAACAAAGCCAGAAGTCCAGGGATGTAGAGGAGAGTTGAGCAGACGTTATGGCAACATATTCTGAGCAGGTCTGCACACTTGTCATTTTTGAAGACATAAGGCATTTGTCAAGTGTCAGTTCAATTGATTTACTGAATAGAAATGCAAACGATGGATTCAGTGGAATGTTTAAAAACAGGTGCATCTCAAGTTCAAATAATCCTGGTGAGGTTTCGGGGCACATATTTCCCACCATATGTACTGTAGCATTGAATCAAAAGCCTCCTTGATATTTTTAAGTCAGCAGCCCCACACCTGAGTTCATGGTGATGTCAGTGTGTACGGCACCGTACTTCGTGTGAACAGCGTCGGAGCTATGTTATAAGTGGTGCCAAAGCCAGAGGAAGCTAGCAGTAGATGTTTGAGGCATATCAGTCAGTAAGGGTGTGTGTATGTATATATTTGATCCTGCCTTCAAATCTAACTCTGTGGAGTTGGCTGATGCGGCTGTCGTAGCAGCATTTTACTGGTGAGTTGAGAGATGCAGGGGTCCTATCACATGAAACATGAAGACAGCTTAGAAACCACTGGAAACACTGACAACCTGCTGCGATGCAGCTATTCTTCCAGCTCACGCATGTGGTGTGTAGGTACTTTGGAAAGTTAACACACTAAGGTATGAAAACTCTCCTCACTGGTGGCATATCTTTTCTGGCAGAAAGAAAAATGATGTATACAGTGTAATTGTATACCGTATGTGTATGTCTGTATATGTGAATGTTATATGTATACAGTGTATGTATACTGTATGTACACTACTGGTCTAAAGTTTTAGAACCCAAGGATTTACATGTTTCGATAGAAATGGATACTTCCATTCACCAAGGTGGCATTAAATTGTTCCGAATTCAATATTCATAGTCAGAACATGTTTAATTAGGGATGAGGTAAAGGTTGCGTCATTAGGACACTGAATCAAATAATTAATTAATTTAGCTATTCAATTGTATGTGAGCAATTATTTATAAATCAGTGATTCGCAACAGTGAAAGACATTTGCAACGTTTGTAATGTTTTAGATATAAGATATATATCAGTGGTTCCCAACCCTCTTCTCGGGGCGCCCCTGACATGCCATGTTTTTGTTTTAACCCTGAAATGGCACAATTAGATTTGTACATACTGATTCAATTAGACAAAGGCTTAATATGTACTTGACTAATTGAACCAGTTGTGTCATTTCAGGGTGAAAACAAAAATATGGCCTGTATGCAGTGCCCGGAGGAGAGGGTTGGGAACCACTTTTTTCTTCCCATTTTCCTCCCCTATCAATTCCCACTAACCCTGCCTTGTCAGCAGCTTTGCAACTACTTGGACAGATTTGGGATGGCGAGGGGCGCGAATATGGTTCATCCCAAAAAAAAATTGCCAATTTGCACTGCCTTATGCAGGAAGTCTGGGTAAAGTCAGAGAACCCATAGTCAGGCTCGAACCACTGACTGTCATGACTTAAACTGTCCTGCCACGTGGACCCCATATTTTATTCAATTTAATGCCACCTTCATAATCCCTCTGTGTTCTAAACCATTTTATTGGTGGTATATAAATATACGTACAGTATATGTAGGAATATACAGGCCTACTGACTCTTTGTTTTTGTTTAATTTTCCATACTGTCCCAACCTTTTCTAGATTGGGGTTGTGCATGTATTTGTGTGTGTGTGTGTGTGTGTGTGTGTGTTTGTATGTGTATGTATATAACCATATACTGAATAGAAACTATGTTTTGTTTTGTTATTTTAAAGATATTGAGATTCATTGGAATATAATCTGACAGAGTAGGAATGTGTGATTTTTCTTTTCTATTCTGAAAGAAGTAACAAGAAACTCACAGCATAAAATACAGAAAACATATAGACATCCACACAAACACACACACACACACACACACACACACACACACACACACACACAAAGAAAACTGATGCGCTGACAGAAATATTGGTCAGGGAATTGCTTTTTCATATAGGCCTGAGATGCAGTAACAAGGTTTAGAAATTATTGAAGAGCCCGCCTGTGTTAGCATTTAGAAAGAGAAAAAGTCCATTGACCATAAGCCTGGATCCTAGACTTCAAACACAATTATGTTGATTATGATTGTATTGTTGACAAAAATAATTGTCTTGTTCTATATTGTTAACATATGTAATTGGCTACAACTGTTGTTCATGTCATTTCTGTTAATCTTTGCTGATCTTTGGTGAGTGCCACAGATGTGAGGATAGAGGAGGAGCCGGCTTCTCGTTTAACACTTTTTAAACGAGGTCTCAAGCCTGGCGTTCTCAAATTTCAGTTGACCTCATGATAATTGTGTTGTAGTGCTATGTTGAAGACAGAATGCACAATAGTACTGAATACTCCTACTGTACTCCCTCGATGGGTTTTCCCTATCGCCATTCTGTGGTCCTGATGAATGGGCCTCAACATGGATAGCTAATTTTTTATCAGACAGTTTATGTATGCGCTGGATTCTTTCTCACAGCTTTTTGTATTGAATCTGTTGTAAAGCTGATCATTTCTCTATTGGCCCACTAGGTCAGCAGCACACCAGCTTGTATCCGGGCCATGACTAAGATGATGTACTGCCCATACTGCCAAGCCATGCCCTCATTGAAGCCCTGCAACAACTACTGCCTGAATGTTATGAAGGGTTGCCTTGCCAACCAAGCCGACCTGGACCCAGAATGGAACCAGTACATCGGTAAGATGCTTTACCTCACCTTGTGTCTAGCCACGATTTACTGTATTTAAAAATACATTTAGTGCTAAATTTCTGTTTCGTTGTGGTTAGTGTGTTTTTTCACGGTAGTGGAAGTTGGTCATTTGTGTACTGTAGCATTTCGTCTACATTTGGTTCCGTGTGCACGACTTGGGCACTGTGGTAACGAGTTGCTTTTTTAACTGTTTGCATTATTTTTTTTGTTGACAATGCATACTGGATGCAAATGTCATTATTTATTGGCTGTTGGTCTTTGCTGTTGAATGGGGACTTGCACTGGTGCAGAAACACAGCAGCGGCCTCTGAGCTTTGTGAAAAGCAGTTTAACAGGAGCTTGCTCAGCTCGGGGGGAGATTATAAATATGAATATAACATAACATTTATTTATTTAATAGAATGCCTAATTTAGTTCAGAGCTTTTATTTAGAAATGTTAGGACTGCCGCAGTGAAGTAAAACAGAGAAACCTAACAGTGGCCTGCACTTTAGAGACATATGACAAGCATGGCACTGTCGGAAACATGCACTTGAAATGGGGCCATATCTCTCTAGATATTTGCTCCCTGTCAGAACAGTGTAAGTTACAGAGGCCCGATGTATGCACAGAGAAGTTGGTGTAGCGGCGTGACTCATCAGATTAAAATTCAAAGGTACCATTGGTTCACTGTGAGAATGTGGTAACCCAGAGGTAAATGTAGAGCCAATGCTATGTGTTTAATCTATCTTGGCACAAACTTAATAATTCTGTTAGATACAGAGCCTGGCCATCTCAAAGACTACTGTCGTAGGCTATATCAGATCCCACAACAAAGGCAGAGCAGTACAAGTCTTTAAACCACTTTATCAACAGATTTATCTAAGTGTATATGTAATTATGGTGTTTTATGTTGTTAAATCCTGTTTCATAATTGGGTGGTCTCCTATAGTGCAAAAATCTTTCATACTCTACATTGCTCATACACTAAATTGGAGGATTTTTCCCCGGGTGTAGATTAAATGTCAGTTTCATATCTTTTAGCTCTGTGACATTTCATATTCATTATAGGCTGAAAGATTTTCAATTAGCTCAAGGTCCGACCACGAGGAGATATCGATTGGGCCTTCAGAGGCTACAGTACCGATTGCTTGTCTGCCACATGTCCTCTGTGGTTCTCGCTGTTCTTAAGCAGTACAAAAGATGATAGACCCAGTGAAATTAACTGGTGTCCGCAGTAACCAAAGAGTTCCCTACGTGACAGATGGTCATGTAGGATACTGAGCTCACATTGAATTGGGGCGTCGTACGGCTCAGCGATTAGGGACACAGACTTAGTAGTCGGACGTTTCCCGGTTCGATTCCCGACTGTGCCAAATCCCGACTGTTCGCAACTCGTTTCATCCAGAGCACTTAACTCTAAGTTGCTTCAGGGGGGTGTCCCTTCACGTAAGTCGCTCTGGATAAGAGCATCTGCTAAATGACTGAAATGGAAAAGGAAAAGGAATAATCATTCACATTGATTCGTCATTATAGCCACACATCCATGTACTGAAAATAATTCAGTTGCTGTGAAAACAATGGAGAGACATGCGACTACAGGGATATTGAACACAATACCCTGGGAGATTGGCATGGATCCCGCACCAGAACGTAAGTGTCGATATTCATGTTGATTCCAGCGGTCTCTGTTCAGCCCTAATGTATGCGTCTTCTCCGCTGACCAAAGAAGACGACGTAACACAGAGGTAAAAAGCTAATTCAACCAAGGAGCGAGAAATCCTTCACAGCTGGAATCTGAGCTCCTTGTACTGTAGCGACAATCTTTCCCTCAGGAGCTCCTCACCATAGAGCTACCCCAGCAGGAAATAACACTCTCTGACACAGTCCATTGGAACTTGTGACAGAAGTTGGACAAAAAGACAGCCATTCACATTACCCTCAGCCTGACCTTCATTTATACTCTGTGTGAGAGAGTGGGTTGTGGAGGGGAGGGGCGGAGGAGGGACTCGGTTGGCACTGCCAAGAGCAGGCCAAAACAGATGTTCATTCAGTACAGCTGGGCTACTGCTTCCTTTGTTTCAGTCTCGCTACCGAAATATGGAATGCTCGGAAAGATCAATCTCTTCACAGAATAGCTGCGCACAAATTTTAGCCTTCCGTTTATTCACAACCGAAGACGGAGAAAATTATTACAGGCTGCATGAGGATGACATTATACAATATTTGTGTGTCAATGTTCCTGTTGCTCTGAAAGAAGGAGCATTAAATTATTAATAAAAACTGAGTTGGCAGATGCACTGCGTACTGCCAGCAATGGATCTATTAGAATGCTGAGTGCTACTACCAATCAATTGGTTTCTTTTTTGTACTTGCATGTGTTATTGTGCATATGGCTATTAAGGAAACCATAGCTCGCTCTCAATGCCAGCAGAACCCAAATGATATACCCCTGCGGGAACTTGCTTTCAGTAATTTGTTTCTGAAAGGAAAATGTGGTTTGTTTTAGTTGTCTGTCATGCAGCAAGTTTGCACAATTTTCCTATTCTTTTCTAGCCTTGGGCGTGAAGCAAATCGGCCATGTAAATGAAATATGACTAAGGTATTTCATGTAGAACATAATGTAAAATATTCAGTGAATCTAGTTGAATTCAAGACTCAAATAAGCAGAACTTCATTTCATTCTTTCAAACAAGAAGAATGTGCTAGAAATAGAGGGGTTAACGTCATGGTGAGTTTATCATACATAGGATATCACACACAGATACTGAACACCAATGGTTCTCAAACCTCTCCTCGGGGACCCCCAGCCAGTCCATGTATTTGAACTACCCCTGAGCTAGCACACCTGACTCAACTTAACTACTAATCAACATGTTGTTTATTAGTGAATCTGATTCAATGGTTCAGGGCTATAGCTAAACTGTGTCACGTCTGGGGGTCCCCGAGGAGCGGTTTGAGAACCACTGCTGTATATGGACTAAAAAAGTTGTTTAATGAGGTATCGGATAAAATATTACAGTCTTGAATATAATGTTGAATTAGAGACTAACTATCGAACGTGTAGCTAATGCTCTTTTAGCGTGTATCAAAATGTAAATGTGCAAATCGACAGGTGAATTAAAACAAAATAGGAAGTGTTTGTTTTCCTTCTTCTAGCATTTTTGCCATTAAAGTAGAAGGAATAAATCATGGACTACAGTGGTTCCACTGAATAGCCACTTTTGAATCAATTTGTTCCCACTGGAGGATAAGTTTATACTGACCTCTTGTTACTTTGCATTAAAAAGTACTTAGTCCATGAATTATGGAAACAGGTGCTAGACATCATGCTTTATTCAACCTGTATTCTGCAGTAGCAGTATGGAATGCATGTGAAGCAGATTATATCAGGCGTTCTATGGTATTATTGGAATTATGTGTTCATCTTAAATGTAATGTAAGTACTGTATATGAAAGTAAAGATTATATTTACATATTTAGAATTAACTGAAACGTCTGGTGTTTGTGTGTTGGCTCATCTGAAGTGTTTTGTAGGCACATCTGTCAGTCCAGACGTGATTACTCTTTACTGAACGTATTCTAGATCCAGCAACTCCTCCAGGATTTAGTATCAAATGATTTGTTTGGCTTGAAATACGCATAGATTCACAGTTTTTGTAGTGGCTGGTTATATTTGCATGCCTTTGAGGTGCCTTTGAAGCATTTTCATATAGGGAATTCTCCTTTTCATTGAAAATGTTTTGAAATGTAATATTTGTGAAACTTTTTAAGCGGTTATGAATTGGGCTGTCCTAGAGAATTGATGTCTCCATCAGTCTGTGGTGTTTGGGCATCCGTCTCAAGCTGTGGTGATAAATGTGTCCCTCTCTAGTTTACACCCCACGTGTCATTATAATTATTTGTGTTGGCAGGTGGTTGACACTGATGATATGATGTGATTTTCCTTCCTGCTTTTGTAACGCACAACAATACAACAAATGTCCCTATATTCAAAGTCTCAGCTTGCTTTTGTTTCACTTATCTTGATTGTGATACTGACTTGTCATTCTCTCTCGAGTCTCCATGACACCAAGGTGGAAGTGATCTGCTTGGATTTTATTAGCTCATTTCTTTTTAATTGTGTGATTTGTTTTAGTGAGAACTGGAGTCAGACACAACCTGACAATCTGTGATGATTCTAGCCAAGCACATTTCCTGTCCTTTGTGAAAATTCTGTCATGAATAAAATATAGACAAGGAAGAGAAAGAAACGACCAGAAACACACCCCTAAAGAACTTCCGGCTGAGAATTAGGCTTTACAAATGAGCCAATGTATTTTGTGTTCTGCAAGGGCACCACACTGAAGGGAATAACAGAAGTGATAATATTGTACTATAATTGTGTCTTTTGTTTAAACATGTACATAATTAATTGCCACTTATCCCTCAACACCAGAGCAGCTAATGAAGTCAGTCAGTAGGGACCTCACGCAACAGGGTTTTTATCAAGCTACATCTGTCTATGTCTCTCAATGAAATATGAATCCATGTGTGCACCAGTAACTTGCATGGAGAGCTGCTTGTGGTTGTAAGTTTATGCTTTTTAAAGAGACTTGTCTCTACAAGTGTAACCAAGAATCACTTAGAATTTGAGATGGAACTATTGATTTGAAAGACAAAAGCACTAGATCCATCATTCGGACGCAAAATGTTCAATCTTGCATCTTCAGCATGATTGGACAATTAATTGTAATCGATTTTTTATTAGGCACTATTTTGGAGTTGGAAAAGATGTACATTCCGCAACAGAAGATTCTATACTGTGTGTGTTTGCGGGCTTGGGTGGTCTACAGTCTAAGTCTATTTCGTAATCACATACCACTGCAGCACGAGATCACATGGGCATAAAAAAGACCTAAAACATCTTCAAAATTTCTTCTCTGTAAATTTTGTAAACGTATGCTCTACACCTCTGTTTCTCTCACCTTAGCTTGTCCACTTATTTAGAAGAAAAGTAATAGACGATTACCTGCTATCTGGTGCATCTAATACAACTCTTAGGCAAGCTAGCTAATTCTAGTTAATTTACTCATCAAATACAGTCACTGGAATGAAACACTTTTACTAATAATGCTCTTAATGTGAAGCACTTTGTGACTTTGTCTGTAAAAGGTGCTATATTAAGTAAACGTATTATTATTATTAATATAATGGTGTATCAATTCACATTATATATTGCTAAATACCTAATGTCATTGATGACACATTCCTCCATTGCAAGGCAACAGACATATGTATGTAATTGCACAAGTTATCCCAATCAATAATCTTAGAGATAGTAGCATTGATGAGTTAAGGATAGGATTGCAGTCTAAAAGAATGGTAGGGTAATAATTGATAGAAGTGGCGTGAAGCAGCACTTCAGGAGGATGTGGCGGGGGTTTAACACAATTGCAGACTAAAAACATAAATTAAGTCACCAATGCCTCCCTACCTCACCAACTGAAGTACTTTTTCTCACTATTCAGGACTTTGAGCGCCCTATGGGTGTGTAAAGCAAGACCTCTTTACAGCTAGCAGGAGTGTTCACTGACATTTTGAACCTCTCCCTTGCCCAGGCCTTTATTCCCTTTACTTCAAGAAATGCACCATCATCCCAAGAAATTGAAGGTGAAGGAGATGAATGACCCCTCTCTAGTAGCTCTCACTTCTGTCATCATAAAATGCTTTGAGAGGCTAATCAAAGATCACATTGTTTCCCGACACACTAGACACACTTCAATTGGCCCACCGCCCTGAGATATGATGCCGCCCTCACTCACCTGGTCAAAAGAAAAACTAATATGAGGATGCAGTTTATTAACTACAGCTCGGTCTTCAACACCCATAGTGCTTTCCCTGCTCCTGATAAAGCTCATGGCTCTGGGCCTACACACCTCTGCCTGCAACTGAGTCCATGACTTCCAGACTTGCTGTATTCAGGTGGTGAATGTTGGTAGAATCACCCTATCCACAATGATCCTCAGCATGGGGGCCCCACAAGGCTATGTACTCAGCCCACTCCTGTACAGCCTCCCGTACACCCTCAAGTGTGTGGCCACACATAGCTACAACTCCATTATCAATAGTGCTGATGACACAATGGTGGCAAGCCTAATAACGAACACTGATGTTTCGGCTTACATAGGATGTTAGTATGCTGACGGCATGGTGTCATGTAAATAACCTCTCTGTCGTGGGGTCCATATCTTTGAAAGGCTCCTCAACTTCAGGAGGCTGAAAAAGTTTGTTCTCTACCAGAGATATTGCAGGGTGTTCGAAAGAGACACCATCACGAGAAGACTGACAGACTGAATCACTGGATAGTACGTCAACTTAGGAAGGCAAGAAAGAGCATTGATGATTTCAGCTGTCCAGCCACTAAGGTGTTGCCAGAATATATCATAAACACAATAAAGAAAATTCTGGAATGTTTTTGAAATATTCAAATTGTTCCATTCTAATTATTTCCAAACCTTCAGATGCAACCACATAATCTGTTACAATTACATACATTCAATCTATTTAGACTTTTAGAATGTTCCAGTCAAAAGACAAGAAGGTGGTTTCAAATAAACCTGGCAGCCTCTGTCTCCACAGCGTCAAGTAGGTGTTGAACCTATACCAACCACTGCTGAAGAAAAAAGTAGAATGAATTGATGTGCAGGTTTTGTCTGATACGATATAATATCTGTACCCTGAAAATGTTGCATTCCACTGTTATGTGATATAGCAAGTTAACCAGCCAAAAGTGGGTAGCTATCAATTCATTTATTCTGCTCCAATGCATTGTTTTTGTTTTGTTCTTTACTGACAGGAAGTCATTTTTCTGAATAAGGTGATTTAACAAGGTCTTCTCCTTTTGCTACTTCACCCCACCCCTGGAACCTCTGCTAAATGGATTTATAATGGTTGTTTGCTCTCTGACTAATCTTTGGGGCTGGTTTCAACACACAGGGGCACAGGGTTAAGCAAATACAAATAAGTAATCTCATATCCTTTGTGATATGTGACCACAGTTGATAGATTCCTGAAATCCATTAATGTCCCTAGCAGTGGGGAAAGGTGAGGGTTGTATAGTCAAAGCTGTTAGAAGAAATTGCTTCTTTAATGAGGCCTGTCCTGCTATAACACAATCCCAAACACATTAAGAACACATTGTTGATGGACTGTAGGCAGGCTGTGAAATAATGTCTATACCTAATCTGTTGCCAGATTGAAGGCATTGTGGCACAAAAAATATAAATAAATAAAATAAATGCAGCAGAGTGAAAAAAGTTGTTTTTAACCAGTTATTCAAATACATCATCATTCACTTAAAATTATTGACCATTATTTTCATATGATTTTGAAAAATATTTGATAAAAAGATAAAATTGCTACAACTGCTGTGTTCCTGATGGAGTTTTTCATTGCATTAGTCACATCCATTCTTTCTCTGATTTTTAAGCTGTTCTGCTCAATGGGTCCAGAGCATGTTAGTGTTTTGTGGTGCCCATGTGTTCCCAAATGTGGTTTTACGAGGAAATAATTGATGTTGACTGGGAGCAATTGTATCCTGTAAATATTTCTGGATAAAATAGTGAAAAGTTCCCTGTCATTGTTCATTACAGACCGGTTGACAGATGCTCTGTTCAAAAACCAATCTCCATGACACTTCTAGCCTCGTTTGTAATGGGATCCGTTGGAGAATAGTTTATTGGATTCCACCTTGGACTTTCATTAACACTAGATGCTCTTTACAGTAACTGCTTCCCTGAAAGCAAAGGGTCTCCTGTTGCATAGCTACTGTACTGTTTCAAGAAATAATCACTTGGAGGATCAGAAGAAAATCTAATTAACACATCCATCCTTTTTTATTTTCAAGTTAGTTCATGTGAGTACACCCTAATAATAGAATATAATTTGGAGGTATATAGTAGTTGCTATTATGAGAGCAATGACACAGAATGGTTAAGAAATTCTAGATTATCAGCTTTAAAATGGTTTCATCATGTTCTATCTGTCTACACACAGGGAAAAAATGACAGTATTAAATCATGTTTAGTTGTTAAAAAATGTTTATGCACAGATGCCAGTTGTTGAAAATGTTAATGTTTAATTTGTAATTTAGCAGATGCTGTTTTCCAGAGGACGTAAAGTTCAAGTTCAAGATTTGTTTATTTGCCAAATATACCGCGGACGCAGATGTAATTGCATGTACAGTGAAAATCTTGTGACACAGTTCAGCAATGCAGTTATACTTGTAAGAATAACAAAACAATAAGAAGAAGATAAAAAAGCAAACAATAATATGAGTAAAAACATGTATAGACTGTACATGTAAACAATACCCTCTGAATTATAATATGGCTAATGTTAAGTACACCAAGTTACACCAATACTTAATCAATCACTAGGGTTACTGAATGATAATGTGCAGATGTTGTAGTTCAATTAATGTTAGTGACTGTGTATCAATATACTGTATACTGTATGTATAGGTCTACTGTATGTATACATTACATGTGCAATTTACAAGATCAACATAGATAGGTAGATTATAGTACCAAGTATAACAGTCCCACTGGATAGATACACTAGATAAATTATGGAATTAGTGTCTAGAGTTACTGTAGATAAGCTGTTAGAAATAGCATGGTGCCCTGTAGTGGGAGGGCTAGTGTAATGTCCATTTTGGTCTGAACAGCCATATTAGTGGTTCAGACCATTTAATCGTCTGATGGTCTTCAGTAAGAAGGACAAAATTAAGGAGCAGGAAATGGGCAAACGTAAGGATTTGAGAGACTGACAATGGCCAAATAATGATGGCTAGATGACTCAGTCAGAGCATCTCCAAAACCAGCTCTTGTGTGGTGTTCCCAGTCTGCATTGGTCAGTTCCTATCAAAAGCTGAACTGGCGACAGGATCATGGGTGGCCAAGGCTCATTGATGCACATGGAAAGCAATGGCTGGCCTATGTGGTCCGATCCAACAGACGAGCAACTGTAACTCAAATTGCTGATAAAGGTCATGCTTGTTCTGATCTAAAGTGTCAGAACACAGTGCACTGCAGTTTGTTGCAATTGGTGCTGCTGTTTTGATGGCAAAAGGGGGACGTACACAATATTAGGCAGGTTGTCATAATGTTATGGCTGATTGGTGTATATACTGTACAGTCATATTCAAATGTTTAGGCACCCTTGACATTGTC
The DNA here is from genome assembly GCA_016801145.1 of Umbra pygmaea. Lineage (NCBI taxonomy): Eukaryota > Metazoa > Chordata > Actinopteri > Esociformes > Umbridae > Umbra > Umbra pygmaea. The sequence goes on from JACXGM010000603.1 coordinate 35,767, forward strand.
CATGATTTTCATTTATAAATAATTGGGTGTTTGGATCAGCAATTTTGTTTTGATCTATCAAATCACTGAAGTACACAGTAATATTTTGGTAGTGAAATGAGGTTAGTTGGATTAACAGAAAATGTGCAGTTTGCATCAAAAATAAATTATACAGGTGCATCAATTTGGGAACCCTTGTCATTTTGTAGATTTGAATACCTGTAACTACATAGCACTGCTTAACTGGAACATACAATTGTTTTGGTGAGCTCATTAAGCCTTGAACGTCATAGAATCAACTTCATGGAGTGGCAACATGGGTGCCCCAAAACAACTCTCAAACCACAGGCACAGTTCTTGTTAAGGCCACAAATGGCAGTCCAAGTAAAATATCAGAGAGGCAAAGGTGAAGGATGGTGAGAACAGTCAAAAACAGCCCACAGACAACCTCCAAATACCTACAACATCATCTTGCTGCAAATGTTGTCACTGTGCATCGTTCAACAATTCAGCGCACTTTGCACAAGTAAAAGCTGTACGGGAGAGTGATGCGGAAGAACCCTTTTCTGCACACATGCCACAAAAAGAGTTGCTTGAGTTAGACAAATGCACATTTGGACAAGCCAGCTTCATTTTGGAGGAAGGTGCTATGGACTGATGAAACAAAGATGGAGTTATTTGGTCATAACAAGAGGTGTTACACATGGCGGCAAAATAACACAGTGTTCCAGGACAAACAGTTTCTACCCACAGTAAAATTTGGTGGAGGTTCCATCATGTAGAGGAATCAGTCACAAAGATGAAGTTGCGCCGGGGCTTAATATTTCAACAAGACAACGACCCAAAACACTGCTCAAAATCTACTCTGGCATTTATGCAGAGGAACAAGTACAATGTTCTTGAATGGCCATACCAGTCCCCAGACCAGAATATCTTTGAAAGTCTTTGGGGTGATTTGAAGTGGGCTGTCCATGGTCGGCAACCATCTAACCTAACTGAACAGGAGATTTTTGCAAGGATGTTGGGGTACCCAAATTTATGCACCTGTCTAATTTTATTTTGATGCATATTGCCAGGGGTGCACATAACTGGTACGCAGGTACGCATGCGTGACAAAAATCAGGATTGCGTAATGCCACTTGAGTTACTATGCGCTTTTGCGTACTTGACCAATCTTCTCAACTAACCTTACACGTGCCATGTTGCTTGTCAACTACTGTCAGATGTCAAAAATAAGATGTCAAAAAAGCAACAGACATTAAGCAGCTTCTTTGCCGTTACGCCACCTACAAAGAAACGCCAACAGGAGACAGAGCCGAAGAAATGAGCTTTTTCTGAAAAGTGGCTCCAAGATGTGTAGTGGCTTGAAGCTAACGATGAGCGCACCGAATTGTGGTGCAAGATTTGCCGCTCAAATCCACATCTAGCAGACAAAACAGGTGCGTTTTATAAAGGCTCAAAGAATTTCAACCATCCTTTATTTGACAAACATGAAAAGAGCAAGGAGCACACATATGTGGCGCAAGCCATTGCTAACAAACAAGCTAGCCGAGAAGAACTGTCCAGTCGCCCACTTGCCAAGTGGCGAGACAAGCTGAATGAAGAACAGCGGCAAGCTCTATTTAATATGTTTCTCCTCGCCTTCCATAAAGCTAAACACGCATGTTCCATGTCTTCCTATTCTGAGGATGTTCCTTTACTGAAGCGGCTAGGTGTAAATGTCAGAGGTGCATATCATTCACGTGAAGCAGGCACACGGATCATGCAGAGCATCGCTCGCAGCATCAGCGGGGATTTACGAGCCAAGTTGCAGTCTGCTGAATTTTGGGGGCTGCTTTTTGATGGATCTGAGGACATCACAAAAACTGAGCAAGAAATCGTTTACATTGTGTCTGTGTCCAGCAGCGGAGATTTTACCTCAGACTTTATCGGACTGATTGAATTGGGTGCTGACCGAACCGCGCACGCAATCACAGACGGACTTGTGAGACTTTTCCAGGACACAGGCTTGGATGACTAGACAACAAAGTTGGTCGCTGTGTGCACAGATGGGGCTGCTGTCAACGTAGGTATCTACAACGGCGTTGTGCCAAAACTCCAGAGACTTGCTGCGGTTGGAGACTCCCTTGTGCACATTCTGTGCATCGCACACACACTGGAGAATTGCGCAAAATCAGCTGATCGCAATGTTCCTTACTGTGACACATTTAATCGCTCTGTGGTCAAGCTGCTGCACTTAAGAAGCTGTGTGAAGAAAATGGGATCTCCTTTGTGAAACTGGGTAAGTTTCATAATATCAGATGGTATGCATGGAGGCATGAAACACTGTTAAAAATATTAAGACTATTGCCAGCCATTAAAATGCAACTGGCTACGAGCGTTAACAGTGACTTGCAGCATATCTGCACAGAGCGTTTTCAGTGCTTTCTGTCAAACATGCTTGACATTGGCAACATTTTGAAGATCACATCCATTAGGTTTCAGAAGGAAAAGCTAACCATTGGAGAATGTAAGGATGAACTAATTGGTGGCCATTGGGCAGTTCACACTTTTGCTTGATGGTGAAGGCCAAAGGGCACACGCTGTTTCTAATGCTGATGCTTCTGCTTGATGGTGAAGGTCAAAGGGCACACCCTGTTCCTAATGCTGATGCTTCTGCTTGATGGTGAAGGCCAAAGGGCACACGCTGTTTCTAATGCTGATGCTTCTGCTTGATGGTGAAGGTCAAAGGGCACACGCTGTTTCTAATGCTGATGCTTCTGCTTGATGGTGAAGGTCAAAGGGCACACGCTGTTTCTAATGCTGATGCTTCTGCTTGATGGTGAAGGTCAAAGGGCACACACTGTTTCTAATGCTGATGCTGACAGAGATAAGACAAACCTACTCAGGGGGTTAATTGAAGAGTTTGAAATCAGATACGACTCCCTCAAGTCATGTGACCATTTCTTAGTATTTGATCCTTCAACATGGCCTCAGGAGATGCAAGACCTCCACAGTTTTGGAAACACAACAGTTTGCACCATTCTCAAGAAATATGAGGCCACCTTGCAACTTGAAAAAGACATCACTGTGACAGAATGGATGCGCTTAAAGCAGGCAGGAAAACGCCTGGGAGCCTCTTCTGTGTATGACTTGGTCCAAATAGTAAATACCAGTAACCCAGATGCTTACTCCAACATTAACAAGTTGATTAAGCTGTCTCTTACATTGCCTTTAAGCAGTGCAGCTTGTGAGAGGGGATTCTCACATCTCAACATAATAAAAACCAAGTACAGATCTCGTCTGTCACATGCTCGTCTCTCAGCCCTGATGCAAATTCACCTGTCAAAGCAGACCACAGAGACATTTGACCCAAAGCAAGCTGTTGACCTGTGAATGGAGACAGCTAATCAGAGGCTCAACCAGGGAAAGGGAGGTGCATCTGCAGCATCTTCATCATCTACCATGCACGAAGCTGGAGCAGAGGACAGTGGTGGCAACACTGAGGAGGACAGTGGGGGCGACACTGAGGAGGACAGTGGGGGCGACACTGAGGAAGACCACACTTATTAAGACCACGCTACATATGGGGTGAATACCAAAAACCATATCCTGGTACTCACCTGAGTAACTCACTGAAAAAGTAATGTGCACCCCTGCATATTGCACATTTTCTGTTCATCCAATAAACCTCATTTCAATACTGAAATATTACTGTGTCCTTCAGTTATTTGATAGATCAAAATGAAATTGCTGATCCAAACAACAAATTATTTATAAATGAAAATCATGGAAATTTTCAGGAGTGCCTAAACTTTTGCATACGACTATATATACATATAGTAGTTTTTTAGATAGATGTGCGGGGCCCACGGTTGTCAATGACGTGTGGAACATAGGATGATGCAGCTTTCTCCATGGCAATGGCCTAGGATTTTTATTAAACAAAGGAAGATGAAACTGCAAATTACTATACTGCTTTGGTTACCATTCCCAAGACCCAAAATCCTATCTCCTTATGAAGCCGCACTAAACATACAACATGGCCTCTTACTGCAACCGGCCAGCTAAACTGTCTGGTTCCAAAAAGGAAACATAAACAAAACTCAAATTTGATGTTGTAGGGTAAAATGACGGACCAAGCAATAATACTTAAACTTCTTCAATTCCCAGTGTACTGCAAGGCACTATTTTCAACAATAGTCGAAGTATGCCAGTAGTTTTGCCGGCTATGAAGTCCCTTTCTGGTATATTCAATTTCCATATGATGATGCTCAGCAAACTAAAGACAATTTTATGAGATTGCTGGGTTTCCAAATGTGGTTGGGGCAATTGATTGTACTGCGTCTTTAACCAAGATCCATGTATGATTACGCATTTATCAATCGCAAAAACTTAAATTCAATCACAGTCAAATGATATGTGATGCCAGGATTTTTGTTCTGAATATGGTAGCACGGTGGCCGGTTGGGACGCGGAACTCTTATTTTTTTTAAACTAAAATGTTAGAACAAGGCTACAGGAGGGCGCACTGCATGGCTGGAGTCATCTCCTCGATAAGTTACTATTCGTACAATTATTATAATAGTTCTACATAGTTCTTTGGTGAAACGGTAGGATGTGATTCCTCTAGGTGACAAAGGTTATGCCCTGACTGAGTACCTTATAACCAGTCCCCAAACAAGCAGGAGCGCAGGTTCAACAGTGCGCACACACGCACGGGCTCTACAAAGGAGACAGGATCTTATTCTACACTTCAAATATAGTGGGTAAGAAAGCTACTTAAAAAATACAATGTGGAATATTTAGTGAAAATAATTCATTTATTTGAAATGTACTTCAGGTTTTCGTTAATCGCTTTCAATGACTGTAGCAGTAACCTCAGTCAACACCGCATTTTCCTTTAACAATCAATGCCTGATTTTAAGCTTCCAAATAAAACCAAGCAGTTGGCCTGCACCTGAGACCTGAGGGCCTCTATCTCAGAGAAATTACTTTTCTTTGCCGGATGTCGATTATCCATGTAGTAAATTTTAAGGGGGAGGCCTCTAACCCGTGCAGATATCTGGGCATGATATATAAATTAAGATTGATTTCATCCGTCTGATTTATCAACACCCCATTCATTCGAACAATGGAATTGGAGTGATACAAATGTTTTATAAATCACATGTGAGTCTTATCGTAATATGATTTCTTTGCTCAGATCTACACTGGTTTGTATACACATTTGATAAATTAGGGCCATTGCCTCCTTCAAACTCTGAAAGGCTTGTTCTGCTACATTGGTCCATCTGATACAGTTGGGATGAGCGCCTTTTGTCAGGTCTGTGCGGGGACAGGCTACAGTCGCGTAATTAGGGATAAGGCTTTTACCTAAGATTTGGTTTGTGGTTGCAGCCACTGTCTGATGCCCTTTACCGTCTTCTCTTGTGGGTTGACATTGCCTGTACCGATGGTAAAACCCAGGGTTATTCGGATTCCTCCAGTCCTAGTCAGCAATTCTTGGCATTAGTGGGTAGCCCAGCGCTGCAAAGGGCATCCAGGACAGCGTTGAGGTGTTGCAGGGACTCCAAGTTGGGACTATACAGGCCGCTGCATACTCACTGTGGGGTCTCTAAAACGTATCCATTAGCCTTTCGAAGGTGATTGGGGCGCTATGCAGACCAAAGGGCAGAACAGTGTACTGGTACAGACCTGTAGGGGTGGCAAAGGCAGTCTTCTTTCTCACCTCCGAGGCCAACGGGACATGCCAATAGCCCTTAGTAAGGTCTAGGTTGCTGATATAGTGGGCATTGTCCAGACTCTCAATCAGTTCACTCTCAATCAGTTCATCCACACGGGGCAGAGGATGGTGTCAAACTTAGATAACTTTAGTTACCGGAAGTCATCACCAAACCTGAACAACACATCAGGTATCAGTACCAAGTAGTAGATTTCATGTTGTCATGTTGCTTCAGGTTGGTGCTGCCCAGAACAGAGGAGAAGATCTGGTTCTGGGCCAGGAGTTTGGCCATCTCTTCAAAAACACAGTGTTGTGAGTTGCGGACTGATGGTGACCTCCCATTTCATACATGCAGAGACAGGGGTCGGTGCAACAGCCAACAAAGATTCCTATGCATGCCATCTTTTAGCAAGTTAATTTGGTACAACTATACAGGTTTCCGTCAGCTGGGTTGCCATACTTTAGTTATCTGGATTTCATAGGGGCCCTTCCAGGTGACTAGAAATTTGTTTTCTATTGTGGGCAACAACACTAACACATTTTTACCATTCTGGAACTCTCTGGGCTGTACTCCTCGATTGTAAACCATGCTCTGGGCAAGTGCTTTCTTATCATTGGTAACAGCTTCCGTATCCACTCCCCCATTTCCAAAACAGGCTTTCTTTGTGATGTCCAGGAGATCCCTGTGTAGTAAGTGGATAGAAAGGATACAATTAATGTGCACTTATGAAGTTAAAGCATTAATGATTAATATATTTCCTTTTCTTCCCTGTAGCAATAGTCTGAGTTGAGAATGGAGAAATGCATAATAAATGCCTATAGAGGATTTATAGAATAGACATGGTTGAATATTTCCTATCTAACCATCTGACCTCATAATGATCATTTATCCGTGTGTGTGAACAGCTACGGAAAGAAATACCAGAGCGACCCAGGAAACTAAAGCGTTGCCCGCGAGTCAGACACGGTACCTAAGCTACCTAGCTTGAACTGCGTGTGTGAGAAAGGCTGAAACTTCAGAGCAGACCGCAACAAGATAACTTACATTCCCATTAATAACTCCACCGGAGATGTTCTAGGAAAATGATTTAGAATGTCTATGACAGAACTTAGTAGGTGAATAATATTTAATTCCAGTTAAAGGGCATCGAAGTACAACACTTTAACGGGACATAGAATTACACAATTATACCAAGAATTACAAGTTGTTAACACTTCTAAATATGATCTACTGTCTAAGCATGTCTTATACGGTACAGTCTATCACAACATTTATTCAACACATTTGCTATGGCACGCACTAACGTGTGGCCAGGAGAGTCGTTAAAGAGATCTCATCCGTTTAACCTTAAACAAAGACTTATATTTCCCTTTTGAGAGGGGATGCCCACAACTCCCGCTACATACGAAATATATATCAGTTCACTGGCTGGAATTGGAGAACAAAAAAGTACATTAACAATTAGATTATACGTCGCCTCGGCGCATCCAGGCTGTAACAAAGGACTGGGTTTGAATATCTTCCAGTGGGGGTGCTAGCATTTGTCTTCTCCTAGATACCCCGTGTAGACAACATAATAGTATACAACCTTTTACAAGTAATAATACCAAACTCCCTTTATGGGTGGATCAAAACCAAAATCACATATGAACAGGTTTAAATGTGTGACATACATTGGGGTTTGCCCCCTTCCCATGAATCTTAATTCATCCCAGGAAATCCTTTGTTAGATGAGGAGGGATGGGAAGCCAGCTGTTGAAGGAGTCATTATTTGGTCCTATAAACATTAATTTCCCACTACACCTGCGCTGTCATACATATATGAGCCAATATGATAACAACAGCTTTGAGTTTTGCCCATCTTGGTCTTCGAACTTACAAAGGATGCTTTTCAGGTTTTGGTTAAATCTTTCCACAAGGCCATCTGTCTGAGGGTGGTATATAGAGGTGCAGATATGTTTTACCTTCAGGAGCTTGCAAATCATAACGGAACCATCTGAATTCAACCTAGGTAGACAACCAATGAGCTGGGCTTTTCAGGCATGTTTAGTTGATTCTTCTGAGCCAAAATCTACATAAACTACAAGTCTTCATACCCGGCGCTCACTCCAGACTTATACAGTGTATTTGTGAGCAGTGTTCCAGGCACAAAATATATTGTTTTTTGACTTTGTTCATTTGAAAGCTTTTATAAAATGTCTCCCGAAAGGTCTAAAACCTTTTTTGAAAAACAGAAATATCAATGTTATCAATGCTTTGGCAGAGAAAGTGACACAGGATTGATTATTGACTACAAGCTACCACATTAAAATGTTCCAGTTTCACTAAACCACAAGGAGATGTTTTTGGACGGGAAAGATCCTGTTTAGGTCGGTGAGTAAAATAAGTTATATCTTATTCTAATCCAAAGTATCACCAGGGGCTGTACACATGAACTCGAACATTGAGAACATTGTTTGTGTACACAGAGTTTACTAAATTGAAAGGTTTTGTACAACACACCTTAGCAGTTTGTATTTCTGGTGGCTCCCATTTTGCCAGTCAAATCTTGAAGTAGATGGGCTACAGCAGCAGAAGACCACCCTGGGTGCCACTCCTGTCAGCTAAGAACAGGAAACAGAGGCTACAATTTGCATGGGCCCGCTAGAATTGAACAATAGAAGATTGGAAAAATGTTGCCTTGTCTGATGAGTGTCTATTTCAGATGTGCCATTCAGATGGTAGGGGTCAGAATTTGCCGTAAACAACATGAAAGCATGGATCCATCTTGCCATTTATCAACGGTACAGTCTAGTATTGATGGTGTAAGGGTGTGCAGCCCTAAATCACATGAAATACGTTCTGAGGGAACTATTTTGTAAAACCGAAATATGTGAAATATGAACGTATGAGAGGGTCAATTACGTTTGTAGGGATCCGCGACTTGCATGCCAGTGTTCGCAAGTTCAAATCCAGACCGGCACTTTGTGTGTGTTTTGTCTTGCGTCATGCAGACAGGCGATTGTCGCTTTTTGTAATGTTAACCCTAACCTTAATTCTAACCTTAACCTCAGTAACGTCATATCTAACCTTAACCGTTAGTAACCTCATGCCTAACCTTAACCGTTAGTACCTAACCTTAACTGTGAAAGTTGCAATATAATTTTGAACGCTATGGAATGTGTGGAATGTTCTCGCAAAAATCTGCTAAACTAAATGTACCGGAGCAACGTAATTGAAGTACAAATATAGCCTAATAACGAAACGCGCAGTTCAAATGTAAAAAAAACTAAATATGTTGGCATATAACGTAATTCAGGTTTTCAAAATAGTTTCCTGAGAACGTATTTTGGGAGAAATTATGAGATGTACGGTTGGGGTGTGGAGGATGTTCTCCGGAGACATTTTATATGTTGGATTTCAACAATGGAGGAATCCCTTTTTTCCGTTGAGCTCCCCCTGTATGCTCTGTATATGACCCTAATTTCACTTTTTTAATAGTCTTGTTTCAATAGGAAATTTTTTATGCACTACAACAATCTACAATATCAACCCTTTTAAGAGTTCTCTTTCCTATCTACAGTATGTCTTCACAAACTCAAGGGATTACTCCTATTCACAAGGGACCTTATTTTGTCATTTGGCTGGGAAAGATGCACTTTATGTAGATTGTTTTTTTCTGTAATATTAATTGATGTGTTTTAAACTAAGCTACTTCCCAAGTGTTATACTAAGATTAGTATCCACCTGTGTCAGACCTTGTCTTCTTTTCCGGTTGTAGATCTGAACATGATAACATTGCCAGTGCTTTTAGTGTTTGGGTTCACACAATCAGGTATTAACATTTAAATCCCCTCTAGACATAATATATTTTAACCAGCAATAACTCCATTCTTACATGTTTCATTTCATTTGACTATTTTTATGCTTTGCAAGTCAAACAGGCTGACTTGTGAGATCTGGTATGTATCAGACAGAAAATGAAGTGTCTGTTTTAGTCTTTCTGGATGACTAGAAAGAACCTAGAATGAACAGTCTCTAGAGGAAGTTGGCATCACTAAGCTGGTGTGGTGTGACCATTTGGAATCTGTGTGACTTAACATAGATGTTTTTAGGAACTAAATAAATATATGTTTGGGAAAGGAAATTACCTTGTGCACAAACGTTTTAAGGCTTGAATAAACTTTGTTTAACTCGGCCAAACTTGGAATGTATTTTTTATGTTTATCATAGTGATTAATATTTCAAAAGGGCAGTAGATATTTTACTCTCTGATGTGTGTCTGCATGCACATGCATGGGGGCGTGCACGCAAGTAAGAGTGCTCTGGGAATTTTTTCATCAGGAAAAATTTTGACCAAGAAACAATATGCTTTCCCCTGCCTGTTTTTTTTTCTATGTCATATAGCACCATTAGTTGGCTGAGTGAACCGCAGATGAGCTATGCTTTACAGAATCCAAATTACATGAGAGCCATTTTTCATCCTGAGGATCTCTTCAGAGCTACATGGGCCTTTTCACTTTCCTTATTTGTCCTTTTGCTGGAGGTTTTCTAGATGATAGCCTATATTTCTGGGGGTAACAATTTCAATAGCTGGAAAAAGAGAATGTCTGTAGGTCAGGTTTTCCCCTTTGGTGTTAAAACATGTTACATTAAAAAAATATATATATGCTGAATGACATCTGCAAGTAATATGTAGATACCATTCAATTTCACAAAGATACCCAGTCTGTATTTCTTGTGTGTTCATTCTGGAAGAAGCTACCATTGCTAGTACCCTCCTCACCATCGTTTTTGGCTTCTCGTCTCAAAATAGGACAAGATGGGTCCTATTTGAATTGCTGTGTGGCTAAGATAACCAGATTTCATCCTGTTGGCTCGTGGCCTATCTCCACACTAAAGTGATGCAGGGAGAGCTGAGCTCGGCTGGCAGGAGCAGCAGCCCAGTCACAGTGGACCAGACTCTGTGCTCTCCTCATAAATGAGCCTCATTAATTCTCCATGTAGGTAGTGAGTGCTACCACGTGCCTCAATCTCTATTGGGAGCCAGCGCTGTGGCTAACTGCAGTCCGACTGGCCTGCTCAGACTTGACCCGACCAGCATCGCAGTCCTGGCTCCTTGCTAGCAGCATAGCGCATGCCGTGTCTCTACCACTCTCAATTTACTCTCCCTCTACCCGATCTCCATTTACCCTCGCTCTCCTTTCCCCGATCTCTGGGGACTGTGTGGGATGAGGCACAGCATCCTGGGCTCTCTGTATTTGTAGGGCCCATCTGATAAACATATCTTAATTCCACACTGCTGGGGCAGATTGCCATCTTCTCTGAAGCTGCTGATGGCTTCTCCCTTTGCTGTCTGCATAGAAGATCTGAGGAGATTACCAGGGGATGTTTAATGCTGTTGATTTTTTTGTGCTTTCTGCAACATACCTGAGGCCTATTGCATATATTAAGAGTATATTTTAAATATCATTATATTGGCATTGTCACTTTCAGGAATATTTATACATACGGCAGTGTCTGTTAGATTTAGGAATGATGTTTAACTGAAGCACTGTGTCAGATTTAGGATTATGTGTATCTACATTTGTGTCTGTTTTTGACAAGTGAATAATACATTATTCCATATATTGTCACTTCACTGACTGCTTTCCTAATCAAACTTAACAGTATTCAAATGATTACCATTGCAAACAAACTCTAGATAATGCCTCTTAAGGATGGGGTTTTACTGTAAATCTCATGATTAGCTATACATGTATTTGATTAAATAACAATCCAAACAATTTTTTCCCATAGTAGTCCGTAGTAGTTGTACGTTCTTCAAATGTGTGGTATTTACCTGAAAATTTACATCTAGTATTCTGGATGATACCAAAACTATAAATAATTAATTTTGCATGTCTTTGGAGAATGCCATGGTAAAAGTGTATAAGATATTGTGATAGAGGGGTTTAAAATCTATTTGGTCTGATTCTCTAACAATAACTTAATAGACATTTTTTTTTAATGTTGACATATAATGTGCATTTAAACTACACAATAGTTGTGTATATATACATGTGTATCCTCATACAAGACTTTAGAAATCATTTTTTTTGTTATTTCTCAACATGAAATTTGCTTTAATGGCAACATAATTGTGCCTGAGAGCATTGACTGCACAGAGGGTAGCTTAAAAAAAGACGAAACCTAGTTTGTTCTGTGACCCAGACCTTAGCCAGGGTGCATATAGCTAACAGAGCATCACAGGCTATCTGCCGCCTCATGTAAACAACCTCAAGTGCTCTTGAAAGGGCCAGCATCAGATCATGATTATAGATAATTGGAAAGGAAATGGCAGCAGAGCTGACCTAGGTAATGTTGCAAAGACATTTTTTTCCAGATCTTCTGCCCCACCATTATTGTGAGCAGGCCCCTAAAGACCACCGAAATGTCATCCTCATTCTGTATTCATCTAAAGTAGTTGAGACTGGGAGTTTAAATTAGTATACATTTCTTGAAATCCAGACATTCTTCCCTTTACGTAATTTTACTGATGCAAAAACAGATTTTCAAACCAGTCAATTCAGTGCTTATGGAAAATAATGTCAACGCATTTTTTCCTTTATCGTCATTACACTTTAGTTCTCCAATAGAACATGGGAATTATATAACTATTTATTGAATGATGAAGACGAGACTGTCAGGAATGCAAAAACACTCAATGCAATCATTTGTACCGGGTTGTAGCAACAGTCTTTTATTTTGTGGTGTTTGCATGCCTACAGAAAAAAATTATGGTAATGCATAAGAATTTGTGACTTTGTCCTGGTCAGTGTGTTTGTTTTCAAGCCCTAAATAAAAAATGACTTCATTCAGTAGGGAAGTAATGATACAGTAATTATGTCAACTTGTGGGTGGCAAGCCCGACACTGGGAGGTCTATTGGCTGGGCACAGTGACTGACCATGGCTTAGGAATTCTCCATGAATGAGGGAACCCTAGGGCTGTGTTACCCAGGCATGTAGGTGTTCCCCGCTGCGGCTGCTAACTAGCCAGGTCCCCCTGTGCCTGTAGAGCTCGACTTCTACTCCAAACTGCCATTATACAGACAGTCCCAATTGGACATTAATATGGATATCCCTCCAGGACAGAGCACAGCAGCTCTGCTCCACAATGCAAATTAACATGGCTTGTAAAGGGCAACTCTGGGTGGCTAAGTGATTCCTGACAGAAAAGATGCATAATATTTTTTTATACAGTACAGTATGTAAATAAGACATGAGATGTGTGTGGCAATATTTCTTTTGAATTGGACATAATTGATTTCTTTGGCTCAAGGATTGTATGTCACAAACAGTCTAAACAGTGATAATAAGTGACCATAAAGCCTCAGTTCCTGGGGCCATTTAAAATATGACCTCAAAGGGTTTTGCTTTGAGGGAATAAATAATTTACAATTTGCATTGGAGCAGTTCATTTTATTCCATCTGAATAAATGATATTGACTCTACTGAGTTGATGTACCTAGAAATGAAATTTACCCCAGAATCATTCATGCAACATAATTACAGTAGTTTCAGCAATGATATGCAGTAATTAATATCATACTGTAT
>JACXGM010000603.1:49126-68853 GCA_016801145.1 Umbra pygmaea
TCTCTCTCTCTCTCTCTCTCTCTCTCTCTCTCTCTCTCTCTCTCTCTCTCTCTCTCTCTCTCTCTCTCTCTCTCTCTCTCTCTCCAGATTCCATGTTGCTGGTCGCACAGAGGTTAGAGGGACCATTCAACATTGAGACTGTCATGGAGCCCATTGATGTGAAGATCTCTGAGGCCATCATGAATATGCAGGATAACAGCGTCCAGGTGTCATACAAGGTATGTCAACCAACATAGTCAAACAACTTCATACCCAAATGCAGTTTAAGTCCAATAGCAATTAAACACTATAAAAAATTGTATGGCATTACAAGTTTCATATGGGTATGAAGAGCAAGTGAGGACAGTAGGGCACGATGTGTATACTCTCCTACATTTTATACAGCTCTGGAAATAATTAAGAAAGGCCTGCACATTTTTCATGAATCAACCCCATTTAAAACCTCTGGAATGTGATCAAGAGAAAGATGGATGGTCAGAAGTCATCAAACAAAGCTGACCAGCTTGAATTTTGCACCAGGAGTGGCATAAAGTCAGCAAACCTCAATGTGAAAGACTGTGTGAGAGCATGCCAAGATGCATGAAAGCCAATTATCATTATTATACATTGTTTTTATTCCACCAAATATGGATTTATGAACTCTTCCTATGCTAACACATGAGTATTGTGTTACTTAAAAATGAATATGAACATATTTTCTTTGCATTATACAAGGTCTGCCAGCAGTGCATGTTTTCTATATTTTGACCAGTTGTCATTTCCTACAAATAATGGTCTGAATAAAAATATTTTATTTATAATTTGGCAGAAATGCTGTCAGTAGTTCATGGAGTTAAACAATAATGTTCATTTTACCCAAACACAAACCTATCAATAGTAAAACCAGAGACACTGATTATTTTGCAGTAGTCTCCTAGTTTTTTCCAGAGCTGTATTTCCAGAAAGCAACTACTGTAGGTCTATAGGTGAATTACAACCCATTCTAATTAAAAACATTTTGAGGTCTTTGTGTTTGAATTGCATGTTCCCTTTTGGTCAGATAATCTTAGTTCAACTAACAGACGTTAATGTGTTTCCTGTGTTTTGCTGCATTCTACTTTGCCCACAAAATTGTAGTCATTGCAGAGAAGGAGCTGTGGTTGTGAGGAGATTCTTCAGCCTACACGAATTTAAGTGTTTTATTTTGTTCAAGGCCAAATGCTATGTATGCTTCCTCATGATACAGATGCACTTTATCTTTATATTATATGTATATGTTGTGAATTGCCCATAATCCCTTAAAAAAATTACATAATGCTAAAGCTGAAAAAACAGGTTGATCACTGTTCTCTAATGACTTGAATGTACTCTGGTTAGGTCAGTTTAATTTAAAGCTTTGTCATGCTGTTAATATATGGGGGGCGGTGAACGATCCACAAGGCCTTAGAAAAACATGTTGTTATCCCTCTTTTCCACATCCCAAGTAATCCTAGCTGGTCTCGCGGCCCAACAGTCGGATTTCGTCCTCTGTGTAATTGTAGGTTTTTCAAGGCTGCGGCCATCCAAAGCCCTCAGGAATGGTCAGCCGGTCTACCAGGGGCGTCTCGGACGTGTTCAACGCCCGCTTCAGGCCCTACAGCCCAGAGGAGCGGCCCACCACTGCAGCTGGCACCAGCCTGGACCGACTGGTAAGGAGGGCCTCAGAGTAAACAGCATGTGCATTTCTGCCTTCACCCTGTTGATTAAAGCGGATGATGTGCCATGGTACAAACCCAGTGGAACGGAAGCTAATTATTTGTGCTTGTCCTCTGTTCAAGCCTCTCTCTTCTCTATCGATCCAAGTTTGTTAACATCATCAGCTTTTCCTCCGGGAGGGCAATGAGAAGCGTGTGGCGTCTGGTGCCCTTCACGTCTTTGTGTACCCCACACATAAGAATGAAAAGATTAATGGAGTTGGTGCGATTGACAAAGACAGGTGTTTGTTGTATAAAGTACCTTTACTTTAAATCAGATTCATTGGATCTTGTTTCCAATTGTCGTCTCATACCCTGGCAGTGACAGCAACCTGGTGTTTTGGTAAAAGTATGTAGAGGTCACTAAACAGTATAGGTGACAGTCTCATTCAGTTGAGGGACATTTCTCATCATGGATTATCTTTAAACATTTCTATTGAAGAAAAGCTCTGAGGTTGAATGTGTTCATCTATTTAATATTAATTTGTTTCATGTTCCAGTTTTTCTTAGTCTGTATATTATGGTACTATTATGGTGTTTTGTTTCCACAGCAGGCCAGTTTGGAAACCGTATGTAGCTGCAAGATGAATAATGTCAACCTACACACAGATCTTATTTTTTATAGTGGGAGTAGCAGTGCAGACATTTTACAACACAAGCAAAGTGCCAATAAATCTACACAATCTAAGTATTATGGTGGCCTAGGAGCTATAGTTGTTAACGTGTATAGCATGCTGTTTGTATCTCAGTAAAATAATAGCCTTAAAGGAGAATTTCAATTAATGTACTTAATGTCCAAGGATTTCTACCTCTAAAGGGACTCTGGGGAATTGCAAACTTCTGTAAATTTTTGCCAATTACCAGCTGAAAATATCAGGCGTGTTTTAGGAGATACATGTAATGGCCAAATTACTGATCAAAGTAATGCCAAATCAAACATGTACTTGATTTTGAGAGAAAAAATGTTCATATTTTAATGCCTTGGTTTCTTCAACTGAACATCTTGTTGAAACATTTTTTTAATTCTCCTAAATTCTCAGCCAGAATCCCATTAAACAAAAAGATACATTTCAGGAATAAACAGTACAATATTTATGATATCCCTTAACTTAGTTTCTACCGTTTCTGATGGACTGATGCATGTGTATATTTCTGTCTGTGTACATACCTCTGGTTCTTCCTGCATGACCTCTCTTTTTAAATAACATGCTTCTCTTTCCTTTTTATGCTGCTTACCAGAGGAAGGTCTGGAGTGCAATGCAACACAGTGTAAGCTTTATGAATTCTACTCATAGTTTAATTTTATATCTAAGCAAGTTGCTCATACATATTGTATTCACAAATTGGGGATGGGAAAATGTGAGAACAACAGTCTAGCTTGTATGTGAGCGGTGAGCGTCACTGCAGTTTAAACAGACACAACATACAGTACTGTAAGTTAGATGAAAAAAATGATAAAGTACCTATCAAGAGGTGAGTAATAATGTATGCAATGCTGCTGGTTAGTAAAATTAACGGAAAGCCCTTAAAATGTAATTGAGGCTTAAAATAATATTCAAATCATCATCCTGTAGATAATCAAGATGATTATCTTGATTATCTACAGGATGATGATAATCAAGATGATTATCTTGATTATCTACAGGATGATGATAATCAAGATGATTATCTTGATTATCTACAGGATGATGATAATCAAGATGATTATCTTGATTATCTACAGGATGATGATAATCAAGATGATATTTTCAGATTTGAAGTTCAAAATACACTACATTGACTAACTCTGGCAATTTTACCTCAAATATTCTCGATTTTTCCTCCAAAATTCAACAAAATAGAGCCTACCACAAAGCAGAAAATGTATAAACCACTTACTATACTATTTAGTATGAATAGTATACAGCAACACATACACCATTTTGTGTCATATCATATTTCTAATTTCCAACCGGAGGCACATTGCCACGACATTCAACATGATAGCATTACCAAGAAGCCCATTGCATTTAGCTTGTGAGGCAAGAGCTGAAACGTAACAGGAACAACCAGGCATGCACCTAGTTCATAGCTTCTATCGGAGGGTCCGACTGATCCACCACTGAGAGTTAACCCACAGTTAGAGCGTGGGCTCTGGCTTTTTTCACACATACAAAACTCTATTTTAATACCCATAGTTTTGAAATTGGATGTCCATAAAGCTCATATGGATGTGATGCTCAGGTGTCCACATTTTTTGCTATAGCGTATATTGTTTTCATTTCACAGACAAACTGACTATTAGTTAGCATATAGCTCTATTGTCTTATTATATTAATAACAAATATAATAATCTAAACACAGCACCAGATCCCAAAAACACTTACATTGTTTTGGAAGATCTACTTTGGCTATGAACACATATAGTAGTTTTGGTGTCAAAATGAGAATGTACTGTATGAGCAGACAATATCCATACCTACTGTTAAACATATTGGTGAATCTATGATCTCAGGGACTTTTTTGGCTTTCATGTTATCCTGGGGCTCTTGGGCTCTTGTTAAAGTCAAGTGCCAGGATATTTTGACCAAACGTCATCTTTCTTCTGCCGAGAGGCTAAACTGAGTGTCTGCATAATTATGTATCTTACTGTCTTACTGTAAGTCATTGACCCCTAGCACTCATCAAAATTCTCATAGAAAACTTTGAATCATACCTGTGTTTGAGACCAAAGGAACTGCCCTTCTATATGGCTGCATGGTCCACTCTAAGATGTTCTGCAATATATAATTTCTTATTCCATGACCAGATGAGAACTTATTGACAAATGTCCATGTGTTTTTTGGAAATTGATACCTTCATTCACATTAAATTAATCAGAAAATATAGTAAAATTTTGATTTATTATGGATGAGCTAAAGGTTTCATCATTCGGACACTGAATTAATTGCTGCAAAGAATATTGCTTTGCTGTTACGTGAATAATTATTCATAAATCAGTAATTTCCAACAGTGATAGACATTTAAAACATGAAGATCCCTGGGTGTTCTCAAGCTTTTGGCAGGTAGTGTAGATCACTGTACAAAATCATAGGTGATCGCTGGCGATTACTTTTCAATATTCAATAAAGTGGATTTCTACAGGTGGGAAATATATAATTTGCTCTTAAACTGTCTCTTGTCTCCTACTCCCTAATGTATTGTCACAGAGAAAAAAAGAATTACAAACTTTTATTGACAAAATAGGTTTATGTACAGTATTACCTGTTAACTACAGTACTACACAAGGGCTTGGAACAAGAGGGTCGTAAGGGACATTTTGGCCAAATATGTGTCCTATATATCAAATGAAAGTTCTCAGGGAGATTCAGTGCCAAAAGGACACAACTGAACCAGAAAGGCACAAGGGTACTTACGCCCTTCAAGCCCTGAACAATCCATCATGGACAGAGCCCTCCTATTGCATTTAAGTGAGAATGGCAGAAACGACACTGCTTCAGAATGAGGGAAATACTCATAATATTAAGCAATGCATTTCCTAACAAATGTCCTGAAGTTACTTCAGATTAATATGCTATATAAATATAATAATGTTCTGTTCAACATCAATACATGCAGATATAAAATAATAATACAAATATGCATTATAATGGAACAATATTGGCCTGGGGGTGCTATTGTATCACACAACACATTGCCTAGTTTAAAATGACACCCTGGGTGTTAGAAAATGACCTACTGTATATAAACATTGGAGACTGAGGGTGTTACGAATAGTTCCATGAATGCTTGGTTTTCACATGAAGTTTGTTTGTCACCCAAAAAAGTATTTATTAGGTAAAGTAACATGGTTTTTGCCTTTATCAAATTCTGGGCTTATGGGCTAGAGTAGAACCAACATAATGTTACTTCAAAGAAGAAAAACAAATTCAATACAATTCCAAAAGTATTGTGATGGCCTAATTTAAAAAAAAAAAATGTACACGTTGACAATGGTTATTGTATATTATACGACTCTAATATAAGTAAAACATTTAATCAAAACTATCTATTGCTTAAACATTAAACACCCTTAAAGAAATATTTGGACCACGTATAAGCTTCAGGAAGTTTGTGATACAGTATTGTCAGCCTTCATATTCATTTTGTGAATGCTGAGCAAATGAAACATGAAAGGTGTTTGCTTTTCCACTCGAGCTGGAATAGTAAACTGCCCAAATATCTGGGCATGGTATTCCAGCAGACACACCTTCAAAACTGTGCGTCCAATTAATTATTTCCTGTGTCCTTTTTCTTTTTTTGTCAATTGTACAGTTACCAGCCATGAATGTGTTTAACAGTGGCAGAGACTAGTTCCTTAAATCAAACACAGTTTTTATGTATGAAAACATCAAAATGTTTTTATGTGGATAAAATAATTGGAATGTAGACAGCCTCTATTGAATTATAAATTCATGCTTGCAGTGTAGTTACAAAGTACTTGGAGCTGTATAAAATCCTTAATTCCTGAAACAGCTAGCATATACTCCTTTGAGCAAAATCCATTTACAAGAGAAGCTCTCCATTACAAGTATTCAAAATACACTGTGTGCACAGTTATAAGGCAAGTTGTATTCTTGAGGATTGATTTTATTATTGAACAACTACAGTGCTCTCAGTCTATCCAAAATCTAAATAAACATCAAGACTGAAAAGTTAAGAAAGTAAAAGTGAGGTCTTGGTTTCTTTTGGAGAATATCTATGTGTGCACATTTGTTGGGCAACTATTAGTGTGCAGAATAATAATGCAACTAAATGAAAAACAAAAAGTTTCCCATCTCACTTGTTGATTTTCATCTGTTAAAGTGAGGATATATAATAATAATAATAATAATAATAGTAATAAACAAACAACTCAAAATGTACAAATTGACATTTCTGACATTTCAAAACCAATCAGTGCCCATATAGCCACCCTTTTTTAAAAACAGTCATAAGCCTTCCATTCATGGAGTCTGTCAATTTCTTAATCTGTTGATGATCAACGTTTTGTGCAGCAGCTTCCCCAGCCTCCTAGACACTGTTCAGAGAGGTGTACTGTTTTCCTTCACCATAAATTGACCATTTAAGAAGGGACCACAAGCACTCCGTAGGGTTTGTGTCAGGTGAGAAAGGGGGCCATGTCATTATTCTTTTATCTTTAAGGCCTTTACTGGCTAACCACGCAGTGTAGTACTTTGAAGCTTGAGATGGAGCATTGTGCTCCATAAAAATCATGGTCTTCTTGAAAGATGCAGACTTTTTCCTGTACCACTGCTTGAAGAAAGTGTCTTCTAAAAATTGACAGTAAGTTTGGGAGTTGAGTCAACCCGAAAAGCTCCAAGTACTTCAAGTTCAAGTTCATTTTATTTCTACAGCACGTTTACATCAGCCACTAGACTGACCAAAGTGCTTTACAATCTAAAAAACGAAAGTAATAAAAACACTTGTCACAACACACACCTGTGTCACAACACAAGTAGCTCATCTTTAATAATAACAGCCCATACCAGTACCCCACCTCTACCTTGCTGGGTTCTGATTTGAAGTGGAGCTCTGTACCCAATGGGTACTGATCCAGCCACGGGCCCATCCATCTGGTCCGTCAAGTGTTGCCCTCATCTAATCAGTCCAAAAACCTTTGAAAAATTTGTCTTCAGATATTTCTTGGCCCAGTCATGATGTTTCAACTTATGTAACTTGTTCAGTAGTGGTCTGGTTTCAGCCTTCCTTACCTTGGCCATGTCTCATAGCACTGAAAACCTTGTACTTCTGGGCACTCCAGGTAGGTTGCAGTTCTGGAATATGACGGCACGGCAGGGTAATGGGTTCCTGGTAGCTTCACGTTTGAGTCTTCAAATCTCAAATCTTGGGCAGTGAATTTGTCTTTTTTTTCTCAAAATGTTTCTTGCAAACCTGTTGACTATTTGCAACAACATTTTTGCAATCGCCTTTTTGGCCCATTTTGCCTTGGGAACAGAAGCTGCCTAATAAGTATGCACACCTTGATTTAGGGTGTTGTTCTCATTAGGCCACACCCTCCCTCATTACACAAATACACATCACCTGATATGCTTAAATCCAATAAGCATTCCAGTTTGTACAGCTTGGAGTTGGAAAATATACATAATAATGATGAAATGGTCAATATACTGAATCGCCTAATAATTGTGCACACAGTGTAGATACAAGGAACAGAATTTTCTTTCTAGCCAATCCATGTCATCTAAAAGTTTTTAAGCAGTTTAAGTAATAGGTGTAATAAGTTCCAATATCAGTTTTGTATCATAATATAATTATTTGGGTATTTCTTAAAGTGATTGTTTGGAGTAATATAACCCTAGGGTCGTTTGCACCTTGACCTCGAGCCAAACAACCCCCCATAAGCTTTTTTCCCTTGTTATAACTTTGGTTGTGTTAGCGCTATCAGCCGAAAGGCTTAGTGCAGGCGCTAATGGAACCAAGGGTGTATCTTGTAAATAACCCCACTAATAATGCCCGGAATGTTACCAAACTTCTACAGTAGTACAAATAGGTTCTGTACTTATAAAATGAGACATTGAAAATTTTGTAAGTACACCAGAAGTATATTTAAATAACACTTGCCTGATGGCTGTTACTCTCGGCTGCTTGGCAATACATGTTGTGCTCTGTGCATGATATTGTGGTATCCTGGGATTTTTCTCCTTGCTTCAGGTCCAGTGTAATGAGGTTATTTTTGGGTATGTTTTTTTAAGCAAAATTTTAAATTAGGGGGTGATCCTTAAGAGGTTCATGTTTGTGAAATCGCTAAGGGCCCTCTGTCTCCAAGCCCTTCTACAGTGACATCCAAAACCAAACAGCATACCTTATATATATTCCATCTGCACTTTCTCAGAAGCTACTCCCATAAGAGTAAACTTTCAAATAACCTTTTCTATTTTATTTCAGAACTACTCTGTGTTTGATTTACAAAAAATTGTATTTTGGGAGCTGTTGAGACCTTTGTCATGGCCTTTATGTATTAGGGTCTCCTACACAACATTGGCTTTTAAATCATGTCTTAGTTGTATCAGCGGGACTGGTGCTCTAGACCAGGGAGCTGGAAGGATCCGCTCTTCCTTCAGGTGGTGAAAAATGTTCACCGGGGCTTTGCTCCATGTTTTTCTCCCCTCGCTTATTGTTTCTATCCCGACACAGAGACCTCCATCCACACAGCTAACGTTGTCACCTCCTTGGGGAGCTGAGCCAATAACTAGGTGACCTTGTCCATCAAAGGCCACATTTACAAACCGATAGATTTTAGCAACATTTTTGGGTCCGATTGAGCCGAGACAAAATTATTTATTATTTTTTTTTTTTCAAAAAACATTTGTATTTACACTGACATGTCTCAATCGTGGCAATCACGCATTTTTGGGTGTGTCACTCAAGACATTTTGAGCTGGGTGCTTGAGCACAGAAACCAGCCCATTGACTTACAATGGAATTTGAGAGAGACCCATAAGTTTACACACTACAATTAAGTCTCGTCCCAAGCTGTGCTTGAGCAGACTCGAAAATGTTGCATTCAATTTTATTTAACCAGGTGGGCACCAGTTTGAGAACAATTTCTCATTTAAAATGGCAACCTGGCCAAGATAAAGCAAAAAGGTGCAAGTTTAGACAGAGTTACACATGAATACAATTACAAAAGAATTACACAAAGGGTCGAGAGAGGAAAATAAAACAATAATAAATAAGAAAAAAACTGTCAAAATTACACGAGAAAGGTACAATTAGGGCAAATTGTAAAAGAAATTGTAATGTAAAAGCTTAAAAGCCTTGTAGATTTCTGAGTGGTGTTCTGGTAATGTCCAGCTGGTTACTTAAAGGGCCAACAGTGAAATAATGCCTCCAGACTGCCTCTCGAATAACTGGGCAATTAGCCTGCCTGGAGATTCCCTTTAGATTTTGAGTTACAGAGGCCAATTTCAGAAAATGTGTGTGGTAGGCACAGACACTCGATGTGTGGCACTGAAAGTGATCAGGTGGTGTCTACTGCTGTGCTGGATGGTTTGTGGGTCTTACTGGCTCCATACAAAGTTTAAGAGCTAGAGTGTAGTGGAGCCTTCCACCGTCAGCCATTTTCATAATTCCCTGAGGTAACTGCTACAGGTCCTCAGGCACCTCCATCTGTACATCTCGAAAATTATATCTCATTTTCTCCATCCATTCATCTTTATCAACACACACACACACTTGTTCCAATTAAAGTGTATGTTTTGCGTTTGACGATTAAGTGTTTATTAAATTCCACCTAATGCCATATTCTGATCTCTTCATTCCTACCAACACACAATACAGCCATCCTTTCAGGAGTCATAGAGTTCATAGAGTTATCTTTATAATAAGCAAATAATGTTTGCTGTTGTGGTGAGAGTAAAATAGTCAACAGAAACATTGGTATATTTTTCTGTTATCTTTAGCCTGTGGTTAGTATGTTATGTGAATCGTTCTACTGAATTTTAAGGATGCAGGACAAATAGATACACCCTTGAACCTCTCATAAATATTAAAAAATGATAACAATTTGAAATTCAAAAACCCTTTGGGCCTGTAACCTTTGGACCCTATGGTACTCGCCTGTAAATTAAATGAAGGCTGTACACAATGTAAATTCTTTTGGGATTGTGCTATTATGGCAATAGTTTTCAAGAATACATTGATGCCACATAAACCCCTCATGACAGTATAGAAAGTGCATTTAAACTTTTTCTGCAGTATATCAAAAACTGCATGCATGTATCGATTAGCGTATCCATGGTTAGATACTAGGCAAAGGACCTATCGATCAGTAAACACCCAGCAAGTGGACAGCATGTTTGTTCTAAAAAAATGTAATAGCATGAAACCTTTGCACAATGCGTTGTGTGCAAAGTCTTTCGTTGCAACAACATCAGCCATTACAAATGTGATTGCAAATAAACAATTCTTTAATAGGACATGTACATTTAAAATATCCAAACGGCACAGTGTCCCTTTGAGTATGACCCCTCTGTAGGTTTCTTCCTAGGCCACTGTGCTTCAATACTCGGTTGTTTTCTATTTGGGGGTTTAGTTAGTGACATCTTTTGTAAAAAGGAGTTTAAAAAAAGGAATATGACAGATTATCTCAGCCTGTTATTATATGTTAACAATGGTTTACACTGGAAATATGTTAATGGTTACCTGTACATCATAGTGATTACCGGTTATCATATCAAATGCACTCATGCATGAATATTTATACATCATCTTTCATATGGATAACTCTCACAGTTTCTGTGGAAATTATTGCACTCATGGTTTACTCACAGGTTTGTGCTTAGACAAGATTGATTAATGAGCCCCCAGGATTCTATACTAAAATAGCTGCCGTTTCTCACAGCTGCAGCAGTTATCATTGCTGCCATCTGAGGTGTCTCGATTCCCTGTGGGAGGCATTCTTTTCCAATTCCACCAATTTGTTCTTACGTTAACTGTCCTCCTTTAACTTCCTTTACATCATAATTATCAGTGACAGTCCTGGTGATGTTACGTGTTTGCAAAGCTAAAGAGGCCTTTGATTCAGAGTTAGTGTCTCCCTTCACCGCCGAATGAGCTAGTCGGAAGGATGTGAGCCGAGCCGAGTGTCTGTGTAAGTGTGTGGTTGTCTGGCTGTGTCGCGGCACTCACATGGAAGCCCAGAGGAGCCGGTCCACCTCAAGGCTTCTACGTTATGAGCCGTGACTGCTTAATTGCCTGACATCCTGTCACCATCTACCATCACAATCCTCGGAGAGGAACAGCTCTTTGAACGTCCAAGGGGAGACGAAGGCACTGCAGAGTGTCAGGCGGAGATGATATGATGATAAGCCAAGACTTTAATATGCCATTTAGTATAAATTGTATTCAGTGTCTGCTTTGTTCTCATGCCACACCCTGGTATGGATTTGTAATGAAATGTGACCAGTTTATTTGATTCATGAGAATTTAAAATGTTTGCCAAGGTCATTTTTTCCATCACAGGAGATGCAAAAAATTCAGTGAATTGGAAGTTAAAAGGTTTTTGTTGCCCTGTACAACCGTTTAGTATTTTAGATTTAGCAAACTATTGCCATAGCTTCTACATAAGTTAGTGCCCAAATGAATGTGGTTTTTGCAAAAAAGTTGACACAACTCCATTTGGTTCATTAGCTTTTTTTGTGTCTCTCATCCCCATTTCACAGATTTGCACACCTGTGCGATCGCCAGCTTTAATTCAGCTGTGTGGATGTAAATAAATTGTGCTGCACTCATTGATTGTATTTGGGAGAATGAAGTCCTTTAGTTGTGCACAAATGTTAAGCCTTATATGCAGTAAAGGAAACTGGGTCACTCCAGAGGAGTGCTTTGATACCAAATTGTAGTCTATATAATAAACATCAATCTGATGCCGCTGAACTTTGTAAACTACCCTTTGGTTTGAAAATTCACTTGTTTTCATTACTTTTCATCCTACCTGGTATGTGACACATTCGTGCATATGTTTTAATGTTGCCCAAAGTAATAATATTGCAGAATACAATGTGAATATTTATCAGTAAACTTTGGTTTGGGTATAGAATTGGTATAATATAATTAAACACAGTATACCATTTTACTCACATTGAAAGTGGCTTGTGCCATACTGTCAGGACGTCTTCATACTCTTCACTAAAGTCCTGACCCATGCATATACTGTAACATCAGAATCCCTGAAAACCACTGAAACATTATTGTTTTGGATATGGCTTAATGGATGTAAGTAGGCCTATCCACATATCCATCTGCAGTGGTTGCTTTTTCTATATTCTAGCCTAAGACATGCTATAATCTAGATTCCACAGATTCTAACATAGTTGTTAGTTCTCCCCAAACCACATGAAAATAAACAGTGCAAAAATGGATACTCCAACAGTATTATTTGACAGTGTATTTAGGCATTTCTGAATGAAGGGCAGTACTCAGGCATACAAATATGATGGTTGAAAATGGTAGCCTGACAAATTCAGCAAATACCAGCAATGTTGGATAACCACCCGAGACTGCATTCAGTTAAATGTTGCGAATCAAAATTGGTTTAATACAAGCTGGTTAGGGTTTTCCTTCAAGGCCTCTAGAGCTACTTGGATGCTAAATCAAATGCCAGGTAGTTCCAAGGGAAATGAAGATGAACAAATAGTGACAAGTTAGCAAATGGCTCTATTATCATGGTTTTATCCCTATGCCTCTATCAGGACCACTGAAAAGATGGGAATATATACCAGTCTATACTACTGAAAAAAGAGAGAAAATATACACATTGCACATCATGTTTTCTTTATTATAAACCAGATGGTTTGAATCCTGAATGTTGATTTGCTCAAATCTGTGGTATATGAGACTATACCTGTCATGGTCGCTCCCTCCCGGTGAGCTGGAGTCGCCGATTCACATGTTGTGTTATGTGTCTGGTTTCAGTTTCCTGGACTTTTCATTCACATGACTGTCATTATTCAATAGATCACTTGTCTCCATTCCCAATCATGCTCAGCTGTTGTCTCTTGTCTCATTAGTACTTATACTGTATTTAGTTCCTTGGTTTTTCTGAGTAGCTGTCGGTCATTGTGTTAATGTTGCGTTTTTTATTTTTTTTATTGTACATGCCTGCCTTTTTTGACTGCTCAAAATAAATTTGATATGAACCTTTGATTTAACTTCACAGTTGTTTCTGATACTCCTTGATGTCTGCATGTTACAATACCAAGGCTATTACATCACACATCTTTTTACTGTTCTAGTTCTGTTCTCAAGTGTTTGTGATATATGCCCAGTATACCAAAGCTAAGTGATGTATTCGAGCACTGGACAACGTGTTCTACATAATTAATGAATACGGTGAGCTAGTTCAGTGGCTACAGTTAAATTGTGGAACGTCTGGTGTGCACCGAGGAGAGGGTTGAGAAACACTGGTATAGAGATTATGGTAAACTGAGAAAGTATAAAGACTTTGGTAAACAGAGCATAGACAATGTTCAACAGACTACAGTATATTATACAGTCATGTAGATGGCTCCAATACAAGCCTGGAATAGCATCCTCAGGAAAGTTACCCAGGATCAGATGTCAGTAGGTCGCAGACTTCAGGCTGATATTGGATGTAAATGATTAGCGACCAAGAAATAAATGTCAGATTTATTTAAGAGTGTGGTCATTAGTCCAATTACGTTTGGTCCCATGAATTAGGTATTAAAGGTTTGCAAATCCTACACTGTTTCGATTTTATGGATGGTACAGTAAATGGCTGCTAAATAAACGCTGACAGTTTGTACTTTAAAATCTTAGTCATTGTTTCATTTCGAATCCAGTGGGCTAAAAAATTAAGAATTAAACTCTTGTCACTGTCCAAAATATGTTGGATTGCTCTATACTTGGGTGGAGAGAAACTACTTGATTCTTAAGAACAGTAGTTACAAAAATCATAGGTTTCTCCTGGTGAGGTACCTGTCATTTAATCTTCATGTTTGATTTTTTTGGTGTGAACCCAAAGGAAAGTACCTGCTGCTATTAGTAGCTAATGGGTATCCAAATAAAATCCTGTCCACACATATATTGTAAAAGATGGGGAGGGTATGACAAGTGTCACGAAAAGCAAATGGTTTGTAAGGAGGAAATAGCACCATTCTCTACTCTCTCACAGCTGTGATGAGTGATAGACATCATTTCTATTCTCAACAATGTCAGTTTGTCTCTTCGCTCTGCTTGCAAACATGAACAGCTGAACAGCCATGCCACGTATAGACAGTATTTGCCTCACTGGAGAGTTAACAAACAACAGACCTCTTCCTTCGACACATGCATACTGTACAAAACCACTGCCACCAGTCCTTCACCACCAATATGTCACAAGTGTCTTAACCGCAGTATCAGTAGCATCCATCTGCTCATAGCTTGAGATGAACTGAATGTAATGTGAAAAAATAAATATGGCTATTAGTAAGGGTATTATGTATATGCGTATATCTGACGTGTTTCTTTGAACAGTTGCAATCATCTGGGGATTTTGAAATTAATAATTTCCGACAGCTTCACTCCGAGTATCTGTTGGACTCTTGTTAGCAAGGTCTACATCAAGGGATCATTCGTTCCTTCTAACTAACGGTGTTGCAACTAAGGCCCACGCTACTTTTGATAACTGTCTATACATTAATGAGATACATTGGCCCCATTACACCCTGACCTTCTAAGGCTTCCCAGGAGGGCCTCTCCGGCCGGGGCGGGGGGGGGGCAGGACGTGATTGCTTTGTTCTTTGGAACAGTGTGGAGCTTCCCTTTAATCATCTCTTCTCGCTCATCTACTGGTCCACTACTAGCCTAGGGCAAATTACTAGCACAAACTTACAACAATTTCATCAATATTCTGTCATTTTGCCTCACCAAGAGATCCCTGTTTGATAAATTGAGTGCACCATGATAAAGTGTATTGCCTAACTGCCTGGCTGAGGGACTCTTAGCCCAGGGTTTGAGACAGGATATATGGAGGGCTACTGTGAATGCAGCCTTCTGGGTCAATTTCACTGGGTGTATGTGATGAAAAGACCTTTAATTGAAAGAAGACATTTATTGTTGAACTTTCTTGAACCTTAATAGAGTCATGTTTGAACTTTCAAGTAAGAGATTTCCACAAATTATGTTTCCTATGCAGATAGATAGAGATCAATGTATACTGCAGATTATACTGTATAATCCATACTGCTACTGATAATGTAGCACCCATATCAAATTCCTTTTTTAGTGTATGTTTCTGGAGTATATTTTCTTATCAGGAGCATTGTGTATTTCTATAGTTGAACATGTTACCCTGAAACAGGTAGAGAAGAGAACAGGTTTTCCTGTGATGGAACTTGACCAAATTATTCCTGTGAGAGAGATAATTACCTCAGGTAATTGTGAATTCCCTGAAACATTACTATAATAGCTATTTTAAGGCCATAACATAAAAGGAAGTAAAGGGGTCTTGTGTGCCTCTATTTGTCTTATTTTTCACACCTGTGAAATTAGTGTGTTAGGATTTTTTGGGTATTTTTTTCAACTCTCCTTGGAGTCATTTGCTATGGCCTGGGAACCACCTACTATTGTCGGCAACCCTGGAGCAATGAGGGTTAAGTGCTTCGCTTACAAGTAGAACAACACTGGCCATCTCCGTGATTTGAACCGGCCAACTGTTAGGCTAGCTGCCACCAGAGTTGGGTAAGCTACTTTTTAAAAGTTACTTTTACAACTGTAAAACTAATCGAATTACAGTCATCAGATTACTTTTAAAAAATGTGAAAGTACATGTTACCCAACTCTGCCTGCCACCCAGATGTTCCAGACCCAATACAGTACATTATTAAAACTGTTGTTGGATATCTCTTGTACAATAATAAATATGGACTGAATAGTGTAGTACACTTCAATATATAAATAAAACTTCCATCAAAACAGCAGTTTATTGTTAGCAGAAACATGATCTGACACACATTACTGTTTGTTTTTCTACTTTAATTGAATATGCACTGGATCATGTATCAAGTCGTAAATTCTCGATAAGCACTAGAAGAAGAATGTCTGTGTAAAAATGCTGCAGTAGATATTGTTTAATCATTGCTCTATGTATAATCCCCTTGTCTACCGTCAGGATTGCACACTTCAAGAGATGATCTATGTGAAGCCTTCTGACTGGTGATAAATATTCATTGCCATTGTTCCATAGCCTTCCTTGCATCTCTGTCATTACTTCAATTTCTGTCTACTGTAACACAAATCCCGCTATATTTCTCTCACTGTTTCAAAGTTAAAGCAACCAAACAAAGAATAATCACATTTGAATAACTCTAAACTTCCAGTCACCATGTTTTTTGCCCAGGATACGGTTTGATAACAGCCATGAAGACAGGGCTGCCACAGATGTCCCATGTGCCTTCACTCTTGGACATAAGAATGATATACAGACAGGTTACTACTGTATCCTCAGATCTCAGTAAAAAACTAAAATGGCTTGCATTTTCAAGAAACTGCAATGTAATTGTGGTGCAGCAGTGGTGTGTGATGCAAAGCACACCTGTGTGTCAATAAATACAGGTTATTTATTTGGAAAACTGACTTATTTACAGAGGGAATAAAAAAACAGGTATTGTAAATTAAGCCAATTTGGAAACATTATTTTTACCTTGTTGGCAGGTGCGCAAGGACATTGCAGGGAACGAAACCTCATTCCAACAAGGTGGAAGTAGTACACTTAACCGTGAGATATTCTAGCTTACTGAAGACATTACCAGCTCTTTTTGAACTGCACTGACAGCCTGGCCCCTTCTAGGCAGTATGTATAGCCCATTATTCTTTTTACAGAAAACAAATAATCAAACATCATATTTGAATAACCTTACTTTCATGAGCTAGGTATGATTGTAGCATATGCATGTGTCTAACCAACCTAAACTATCTTAATAATTTCCAAACTATATATTTTTATAAACCCACAAGCTTGAAGCAGCAAGCTGTTAGCTAACTTGCTCTATTGGCAGTGCACAAAACGTATTTTCTTTTAATTAGGCAAATTCATTATTTAAAAATCATATAATATTATATTCAGGATTTTTGTTTTAGATTTTGTCTTTCAAAGTTGAAGTGTACCTATGATAAAAATTACAGACCTCTACATGCTTTGTAAGTAGGAAAACCTGCAAAAAATAGGCAGTGTATGAAATACTTGTTTTCCCCACTGTAATTGATGACTAGTGCACAAGTGATCCAATGACGAATCGAGTGACAGCCAACTCCACATCGGATAGACATGGATAGATCCCACACTACTGCACACTACTGTCAAGCAAATGCCTTGAGACTCACTCAATTGACCCAGATCTCATGCTGCATTTCTCATTTCTCACAGACAAATCCCTGGTAAAAACAATGCAACCATCATGTCCCTATGATGGCCATTTTTTGCCAAGCTATCTTGAAAGGTTGGCAACCCTGAAACTAACTAGCTACTGTAGCCCAAACTGTAACCTTTTCAAATTACTAACCTGAAAATGGTGGCGTAGATCCTTCCTTATTTTAATGATCCATTACCAAATAACTACGGGATCAACCAGGAATTATTGTAAAGAGAATCCCAATCGTGTTTATTTTTTGTGTAGTGTAGCGTGGCATGAGCACACAGACTTTTATTTTGACTCCGACACAGAACTGAGAACTAAGGCGTAAAACAATAAATCGACTTCTGGTGTTTGGCTGTTGTTACTCTTTTTCTCTCTGTGGGTTTCTCACTTCACCTCCAATCTCACAATCCCTCTGCACGGTGCGTTGGGGTCAGCGAACATGGGGGAAAACAAAGAAACATAATGTTAGTTCTCTCATGATTACTCACCCTATTTGCCTCCATTTGCCTCCTAAGTAGCCTTCCACTCATTAGTGGAATGGCTACAGTGCCACTGCTGTCCTCGTAACATCTCTAGTATCCAGCTCCAGTGATTTCTGGCTTCCACTTTTCCTCTGTCCTTTTTCAGCACCTGTCTGAGGACTGCCCCTGTCCATGGTGCTGACCGGTGCTGAAAGGGTAGTTTCACCTTTAGTTGCGACACTGATACCTGGCCACCACCACAGTAGCTAATTGTTGTTTGGCGGGACTTTCTATGCTTTCTTAACCATGCCTCACTTTCATTTTTGTAAAATCCAAAATGTCAACCTACGTGACTTACAATAGGCATAGAGACAAACAACTAGTGGTCAAATGATTCAATGAAATTTTATCATATATCATTACACCCACTGGATTCCTAAACCTTTCCATTCATTTGAAACAGGAAATAAATTGCTTAAAATCTTGCAGACCGATCAATTACAAATCTACAGCTGCCACTGGAATAGAGATGATATTGTGAAAGGTGATAAGGCGCCAAAAAAAAAGAATAACAATATGTGTATTGCATTAGTAATCACACAATTATAGCCTTCTGCTTTGGTAGATTTAATGCAGAGACACATTCGGACACCAGGATCGAATGCAGTCTGATTTGGGCTTCATGTGGCTGGAGCTGACATTTTGGCTATGAATGGGGCAGATGCTGAGACTGAGGTATGGCGCTGTGGTTTGATGGCTGTACAATGATTAGCCTGCATTCAGGAAGAAATGAATATGAATTGAAAACATTGTTTCATACATTGACATGTATATAGAATAACATGTAACATGTAAATATTGACTGAACTGCTTTATTGCAATTTCAGGGTATGCTTGAGGTCATGTTGAAAATGCTGCTGATAATTTCCCAGGGCTGCTGAATACAGTGTGACAACAAATTTTCTGCCTTTTGTTTATTTTTCAGACATACGGTGGCTTTGTTGTTAATGGAGCGTCACTTACCGTCTTTGCAATAATGTATGGCTGTTTGCCAGTGCCATCTGTTTTTGTGTATTTTGGAAGGTTCTGTTTTCTGCATGTTTCAAGTAAGTAGCTGTAACAAGTGTTCATCTGATGAGCTTTTAAGGCAATCATTCAGAATGACTCAAATAACAAATTCAGAAGAGCTACGTGATGTTTTTTATTTAGAGGAAATCCTAAATTGCTTCTAATATTTTATTTGCATGCAATTGGGTTTTATCAAGTAAGATGTTACCTAAAAACAAAACAAAACATTACATATCCTGGTAAATATTACCCATATAGGCATACCTGGCAAACAAATGAAGGAGTCATTTGAAAGCTAACCATGTGACTGCTATATCCATTCAGAGCCAGCAGCTGTTTGCTAGTTAGCCAAAATGACACGATCTGTTTTCTATTTTGCTTTCCAATTAGATTTGCTCTATCAATCAAATTCTATACAGCTTAGTTGCTTTCCAGCTTCAATTGTGATTAAACATTCTTCAAATTAATAGTGAGAGGCATTTAATATTGTGTGCTATACTATGTTTTTGGAGAAAGAAAGAAATATATGTATGTGTGTATATGTATGTGTGTGTGTGTGTGTGTGTGTGTGTGTGTGTGTGTGT
>JACXGM010000604.1:0-61435 GCA_016801145.1 Umbra pygmaea
TGAAAAGCTTCATGGAGATGAAGATTTCATTTTTCAGCACGACCTGGCATCTGCTCACAGTGCCAAAACCACTGGTAAATGGTTTACTGACCATGGTATTACTGTGCTCAATTGGCCTGCCAACTCTCCTGACCTGAACCCCATAGAGAATCTGTGGGATATTGTGAAGAGGAAGTTGAGAGACGCAAGACCCAACACTTTGAATGAGCCTAAGGCCCCTATCGAAGCATCCTGGGCCTCCATCACACCTCAGCAGTGCCACAGGCTGATTGCCTCCATGCCACGCCGCATTGAAGCAGTCATTTCTGCAAAAGGATTCCCGACCAAGTATTGAGTGCATAACTGAAAATAATTATTTGAAGGTTGACTTTTTCTTCTTTTTTTGTATTACAAACACTTCTTTTATTGGTCAGATGAAATATGCTAATTCTTTGAGATGGGAATTTTGGGTTTTCATGAGCTGTATGCCAAAATCATCAGTATTAAAACCATAAATGACCTGAAATATTTCAGTTGGTGTGCAATGAATCTAAAATATATGAAAGTTTAATTTTTATCATTACATTATGGAAAATAATGAACTTTATCACAATATGCTAATTTCTTGAGAACGACCTGTAGGCAGGTGTAGATCGTTTAGTTTTCTGTGTTTCAGTTGGCATAAGCGCATAATGCATTTCATCATGAAATCGTGAATGTAGAATGGTGTTGACATTAACTCAGTATGAACACTAGATGGTGCTATGCATTAAATAGACACACAGTTCAACTGTGTAGCATTAAGTTATGGGAATCATTGTGCATTACTGGCAGAAGAAACCCTTAAACAATATTGACTTTAATACATTATTTGTCTAATTGAAGTCAGGCCATGAAAATAGCATTACAAGTATTCTGCTCTAATCTGGGGTCAGATATCAATTTATAACTGACTATCAAGCTGACAACAGCGCGCACATAAATTAACACACAGTGGATGGCTGCACTTTCGCTGTTCGGCTAGCTGTTCCAGATGAGGTTCGATTTAATTAGGCTGCCCTACTCCTTTTGGAGTGGCAATGCTACTGACGGCCTGACCCCGGAGAGTCTAAGAAAATGTCACAAAGCCCAAGGGTCCACATTTATTTTTAAATACAGACAAGACATTTGCATACAACACATACAGTACATGCAAACACACATGGTAGTACGTTGGCTTGCAGTTAGAGCGTTGTGCCAGAAACAGAAAGGCAGATGGGTTCAGTCTGCCAGGCAACAATGTGATGTGTCAATCTGCCTTTGTGCAAAGCATCTAACACTTATTACTCCAGGGTCAGTAATTGGGATACAAAGGTGCACAAAAAATAAATTCACAAATGATGTTGTCACTTTGCTTAAATGAGTATGGAACTTTTTTAACCAAATCAACAGCACACAATTTAAAACATAAAACATTGGTGCTGGAGTTGGTGTAGCAGGCTAAGATCCCACATACGATACACACGTGCCCTCTTTCAAACTGTGATTGCAAAAGCACGGCCTCATCCAAAATCAGTGCCTGACCTCACAAATGTTATTTTAGCTGAATGTGCAAAAAATCAAGGGCATTGGAACGAGGGGGGGGGACATACACACTAGATAATCTTGTGGAAAGCCTTCCCAGAAGAATGTACCAGCTGTTATAGCTGCAAAGGATGGTCCAACATTATTTTAATGGCCATGGTTTTGTAATGGGACAAGTTAGTATGGTTGTGTTGTTCAGGTGTCCACATAGTTTTGACTATGTACTGTACATGTCTCCCTAGCCTCTGCTTTCTACTGTCCTGTAAAAATATATCAATAATGGGTCCACGTGGTGTAGTGGGCTATGTCGCTGCATTGCAGGACAGTCTTAGTCAGGATAGTCAGTGGTTCGAGCCTAATTATTGATTCTCTGACTTCTCCCGGACCCCCAGCACGAAGCAGTGTAAATTGGCATAGCTCTGCCTGGGATGTGGGAAAAGAAGAATCAGATTATCTTCGCTCTCCAGTGACTCCTTGTGTGTAGATAGGGCATCTGTAAATTCAATCACGAAAGTATAGTTGGTGAGCGTAATCATCCCGTACATGAGCTGAATCAAGTCTTCCGTGTTGGATGAGCAGTAGTGATGGGCAAAACGAGGCTTTCCGAAACAGAGACAATTGAAACATTTGAGTCAAGGCTTTTGAAACAGTCAAAACCTTTACTCGACAGTGACATCTGCTGGCAACTTCAATTATTGCACACAAAAGTGCTCATATTATGCTTATTTTCAGGTTCATAATTGTATTCAGAGGTTGTACCAGATTAGGTTTACATGGTTAAATTAAAAAAATAAAAATGTTGTTGTACTGCACATTGCTGCAGCTCCACTTTTCACCCTGTATTAGCTCACGAGACTACATTTCACTGCAACCATAACAGAAGCTGGTATAAATTAATCATGAATACACATCCACACAACAGCAATATTTCACATCTTGAAATACACAACCCATCACCATATTTAAAAATAATAATCTGTTAAAAATGAGCAAAACCATTTCAGGCCGGGTATAACATTAGCTTTATAACTTCCGTTATGAGCTGACGTCAGTTCGTCATGGAAGTAAAGGCTTGACTACTATCACTGTTTGGAGCAGTTTGTGAACAGTGTTTTCTGTTGGAGATGGAAACTCTGTTTGCAGTAGACTTTGGGCTTTTTCACTTTTTAAACCCATTACAAGCCCAAAAACATATATAACACAGTTAAGGTAAGGATAATATGAGCTCTTTAAGGTAAATTCCATCATTGTTAGACAGACAATTCTGTGGCCGGACTGAACGATTCCCGTCCTTTATCACAAACTGCATAGTCTCTAAACGAGTTGATAATTAAAATTTGTCAAAACTGGGCTATTGAATGAACTGTTTGAGAGAAACACTTTCCTAACATAATGTCAAAAAATCCACTTGTGTGAACTTCTCTGATGAGACTGGGAATAAAATTCTTCAGGCAAATTTTATGTCTCAAACGTGTTCCTAAAGTGTGAAACTGTTATTGTGCTTTTGGTAATGGCTACGTTTGAGTGAGTGAAATTGTAGTGACTGCTTTTGTGTTGTTGGTACACATATTGGTGCTATTGTTGGACATAGAATAGTGCAGTACATTGATATTTAATGGATTTGTGTTATGAAGTAGTGTTTGTGCAGTAACTTGTGAGAGGGTAGGTATTGTCTTTACAGTTTTTTTTTTTAAACAACAGTTTTTCCTCTTTGCCAGGTCTCAGGCGATTATTTTTTGTGTACCAGCTGGCCAGCCTTTGAAAAAAATCTCTCGGAGGGCACAAAGGTTGCAGGGATGGCTAAATGGACCATTGCAATTTTATATAGGTGAGGGAAGACACCTGCATTTTTGGTCCAGTACACCAATGGGTCTTCCACTCTTTTCAGGTATGCATCTGTTAGGTACTGTTGACCTTCAACCATAGCATTGACACTAGCACTTACTGACTCTGTTGTCCAGGAGTAACCACAGGTTGTCATCATCACCAACGCATCCATTTTCTCCCTGGCAATAAAAAATATATATAAAATATATTTTATAAAGGCCTGTGACCCCTCGCCAGGATAAGTGGTTGATGATGTGTGTGTGTAAATAATTTATACAGAATGTCAAAGATATAAATACAGGGTTTTGGAAATTATGGAAATATATGGAAAATTATTTATCTTATTTCCAGGTCAGAAAAAGTATGGAAAAAGCACAAGCAAATCTGGAAAACAAGCAAGTACTATAAATCAATATTTGCTAAAAAAGCACTTCTCCCCTTAGGTACTGCCAGCATAATGGTTGGAAAATGTAACTGTACCGAAAAGACCAATAGAGATATGGACACAAATCAAGATGTATGTCTCAAATGTTGGTGCCGGGACAGTACCCCACCTCAAGAACAAGTCCTTTGTGACAGTCTAACAATCATGTATTGACCCCATTTTTATAGTTAAGGCCAATGTATTTCAATAGCCAAAGTGTTCCAGCCTTTCCTTGTAAAATATTAAACTGACAAGCCCATGTTACCTTATGTTTCAATTGACTTGTTCAGCACAGTGACACATCTGTTGGAGAGTCATCAATCATGATGCATTGAGGAGCGTTACAACCCCTGTAAGGATTTTCTCTGAAGATTTATCAGATCCAGCTAATTGCAAAAGTGCATCCTTGATCAACATTGGTTTAGTTGCTGAAGAACTCCTAAGAGTAAAAATTAAAACTGAAGGTCTCAGAAAGAGATGCTCTAACTATTAGAACTGAGACTAGGAAGTTTCTGGTTACAGCTGTGCTACAGCTGTTGGAGAAATGCCCTTTGTGGTACACACTGGTGAGAAACCTGGGAGAAACCTGGACTCTGAGAAAATCAAAGAGAATACAGACCAGTGTGAAAAAAAAAAACTCTCGACCTTAAAATTGTCAGTTTGCTAGTCAAGTGAAAGAAAACAAATGTGATCGGATCATCTCTTAATTTAAATACTTTGCAATACTTTGCAAATCCAGTGATGTCATGTCACAGTTCAATTCGGCTCACTCAAGGTTAGACAGCTGAAATTTAAATTTACTACCTATCTACTACCTATTTTTTTAGATTTTTATCTGTAAAATATTATTGTAAAATAGTTTTAAAGATAAGTATGTAAGATGTATTTTTTGCTAAGGGTAATAATTGAAGTATGGAAAAGTATGGAATTTTAAATTGGAAAAGGTGTAGGAACCCTGTAAATATATATCCAATAATGATAATAAACCTCTGGTTTCCTTGGTCCATCTTGTGACTGATGGCTCAATTTCTCAAAAGTCTCACAAATCTTTCAGCCAAGGTCTCATTCATTCCAAATGTTTGTTTTTCATGCCTTATTTTATACCCGATACGTCAGTGTTTTTTGACAATTGCGACACAAGTATTGTTCAATATCAAAGTGTCGAAACACTTTATCATGTAACCAGAAGTGTTTTTAAAACCTGTCCCAATACATTGATCGACGCAGTGAGTGTCAAAAACATTGAAACAGTTTCGACACTTGAGTGTTGTGCGGCCCATCACTAATGAGCAGTGTGAAAATAATCGGCCAGCTCGGCGACATGTGGTTGGATGAATCATATGAGCACCCCTCACCATCCCGCCCACATCTGTCAGTTGCTGACGGGAAATTGGACAAGACCAATTCGGAGGGGAGAAAAATCTGGGGAAATTGCCCAGAAAACAAAAATGCACATATTGATTATTTCCTTTGAAATCCAATTTTGTGGTGGTGTAAAAGTGCCATATGTTTGGACCTGGCTGTAGATTTATATTTTAGGGCTTTTGGCTGTTTCTATGTCTGAATCGCAAATACAGAGTTGTCGCTGACAAATCAGCTGTTGGCTAAGGACAGAAGATAAAATAAGAAAGTGTTCCAGGCTCATATCCGCTTTTTGCAATAAAAACTGGGGATGAGGTTAGGCTAGGCCAGACTAGGCAAAACCTCTACATAATCCCTTCAATTCAAGTCTGAATTGCAGTAACTGGGTTATTGTAGGGCACTGACTTATTGCACTCAGTATACAAACAATGCCCCAATAGCAGGAGAAACCCTACTGATTGAGCTACAGAGATTGGCTGCGTTTATGTCCTATGTTGCAACATTTGCCCCTTGGCTTGCCACAAGAGGTCAGAGGGATGATGTCATGCCAGCCAGACCAAACGTGCTACCCAGATGACAGGCAGGCTCAGTCCTAGATTGAACCCTTTTAGCCAGGTGACCAGGGGCCTGGTTCCATCTGGTTGGCCTGACTTGTGACAATGACCATTCAGGAGTTAACAAAACACACAATGTGTCCACGCGGCACAAACCAGACCTAGGAGCTGAATAGTAGAATAGTGCCAGGTTTTGACCAAATTGTCAAATAATTGAGAAAGAGAGAAATGCATTGCAGGGGGTCAAGATGAGCAGGCAGGTTTTTATCTTTATGGCGTCTGTACCTGTCAGTGCCTCGGGCAGATGGTGCAGGGGGAGTTGATGTTTGATCATTTAGATTTGCATCAGATTGCAGAGAGATAGAATGTTCTCTGTTAAATCAGTAAACATCTCATCACGCCTGTAGTCATAGAGTGCCACACCCATTCAGAGAATGCTAATGACAACAGGCTGTGACATACGCAGTGGTTAGTTGATCACAGTTTGACAATGTGTGCCTTTCATTGGAATGTTTTCTACAATATACCTTATGAGCGTGTGGAAAATTACAGATTTTGAGAAAATTGTCAAATCCTAAGAGGTTGGTGTATCAGTCTATATTGTTCTGTCATAAAAATAATTAAAATCAAATACCCCCACAAAATAAATCTTTAAAATAAGTGGGTCGATGGATGAATTCCCTGTGTTCTGTCTATCTTACCTGTTGAATAAATGGTTTACTATTTAAATATATACACTTAAGCTAGCAAATCTACACTTATTGATGATTCTGACAGTTTAAACTGATTTAATGTAATAAAATAATCTACTCTTTGGTTTATGGCAGTTGAAGCATGTCAGATATGACGCATGATTGTCATTGTGTTTTATCCTTAAGGATACAACTTGGTCGTTTAAAGTGTTAAGATATAAATCAAGCCATGTATAGTTTTTGTGTCTTTGCAATATAGAACTAAACCATTATGAAATGGTTCCAGGAAGGTAGTTTTAAGGTTACAAATAAAACTGGGGAACACAAAAACTATTCTGTAAGGGTTCTTCAGCTGCACTTGGGGACTGAGAGTGAAAGCAACAACAATAAAAAAGTTCAATGCAAATTAACTAAATTCAAGCATGCATACTACTATGTAATTGCAGTGTTATTTTGACAGGCTTTTCAAGTTCCAACAGGTAGCATTACATTATAGTGTATATGGTTCTCCAATGACCCATTCTTAGCTTATGAATATAGTAGATCATAGTTCAACCAGGCAGGAAACGTCATGTATGACTGTTGGTCTAATTGTGCAATGTGTAAAATATATTCTATGCATCCATATACTTTCTGTACTCAAGCAACTAAATATGATTTTTATCTGCAATGTATTGCAATCTAACATTTCAAATCCTATAAGCTGGTAACTCATTGGCATGTTGAGGTCATGTTTCGACAGGAAATCTATGGTGTGATATTATGGTCTGGTTCAGAAGCGTCATGCACCTATTTTTTTTAAGGGGGCACAGTGTGCACAACACACGGAAACAGGTGCCCACAAATACTGATATTAAAAGGAAAATCCACTTGGCTCAAAAATCTGAGGGGGAATGTGCAGTTTCAATGGGCATGAGACACCTGTGGTCTGGTTGCTTGATGCTTTTTGTTATCTATTACAGTATGAAAAATGCACAAATCTTTTTTTTGAAAATTTTAATTGACCCTGTACTATATTGAAAACATTATTAACATATTATGTGAAGATTTACTTTGTGAATTAAATGTATTTTTTAAATATACACTCATTTCAAATCTGATGACTGCAATACACGACAGAAAAGTTGGCAGAGTTGACGGTTTACTATTGTGTACCAACATCACCTTTTCTTTTAATAACATTTAATAAGAATTTGGGCACTGAAGACACCAGTTGGTCATGTTTAGCAAGCAAAATTATAACCCATTACTTCATTCTGCATGTCCTCAGCTTCATTCAAATTAATATTTAGGAACGTTTTTGACACGCCTGGATCATGCACATCAAACACAATGCCATTTTGCGAAACAATTATTAAGGTTCTAAAATAATAAGGTTCTAAATTAAAACAACAATGGACTCGACATTAAGCGATGATGGTGCTCTTTTAGTAAAATCCCTGGGTAGGAGAACTTGGGGTCCACTGCTTGATCCTGGATCTAAAGCTGTATCACAGCCGCTTCAAAGCGTATTAATCACAGTCTGACCATTTGAAACACTGCTGCAACATCTGGCATCAAGCTTGAAGAACCAGACGAGTATTTTCAGAAAGCCAATTGACACGGAGCAGCAGCTATAATAGCTGTATGTGTTTAATTTGAGGACAGTCCTGTTTTTGACCTTCAAAACATCTGATCTTGTCTTCAGGCTTGGATTAACATATGCACCATCAGACACTTTGCTTGGTTAACAAATACCTGAAATTTCTCTTGTTAATGGTCATTCTGTGCACTCTGAAGGAAGGCAGCAATGCCAGTACACAATGGAACATATTTTAACTTTGATTTTACCTGAAATTAATGTTTTGAATTATTTGTTGTAAAAACAGTTAACAGAACTGTGCTACTCCTCTGCAGACATTGTCTTTGTTTTTGTTATTTTATTTTTTTGTCACATAAAACCGGGCAGTGATGGAGTATTCGAGTCCGACTCGAGTCGCTATTCTCTGGTCTCATGACGTGACCTGGACTCGCGCACTGATGACTTGTACTTGGACTAGGACTCAAGGATGTATAAAATTAGACTCAAGCTTTCATGAAAAGGGACTCGGACGTTGGATGAAGTTTCTGACTACTTTCTACTTTTATGTGTCATAGGTTATAAAAAATGTCTATAAGACACTTTTTCTTTTCTGGCCCACAAGACTGGCCGCGAAACAGCTGGGGAGACCCAAAGGGCTGATGTTCTTTTGTGGGTAACACCCTTCACTTCAACAATTTTATTTACAACTGATGAAACCACCATGTCTTGAGAAGCTTGATGTTTTATTGTTAACTCACTTTACATCGTCTTTGCGATCTCTTTTTCCTCACAGCCACAGATACGATTCTCAGTCGGACAGCGCTACCGCTGGCTCTCCTTGCTTGACAATACACTCACTAACGTCACTCACATAAAACAACTACGATTCTCACTCTTAACTGTCACTACTCTCGTAACAAACAAATTGATGTGTTATATGCAACTGTTTTGCAATGAACCACACCATCACTACTACATGTTCACATTTGAAAAATGCAGAGATGTGCCCTGACTCATGAAGTTTTGCCTTCACAGATTTTACAACAAAGTAAATGAACTCCCTTTGGAATGGTGACAGTGGTGTAATTTTTGTTTAATGTAGACCCTCTTTAAAGGTGCCAGAGTGGAGCAATGTAGGCAGTCTTGAAATTCAACTCAGACTTGATGACTCGAACTCAGGACACTGACTCGAACACTGGAAATGTTGACTCGACACAAGAATCTTCTTTAGCGACTCAGACTTAATCTCAAACACTGGGGACTCGAGACTCGGACTCAAACTTAGGTAATGGTGATTCGACTCAGACTCAACACGGACTCTCCTTTAAGGGACTCGGACTTGGAATCAAACACTAAGGACTCGAGACTCGACTCGGATTTGACAGTTGGTGACTCGACTCCAAGACTGAAACGGGGTGCTGAGAAACAAATACAACCATATGATCTGCCATGTTGAATGTTTTGACTTTGTGACATGATCAACAATATGCGTTTCGATTGGTTAGATATGTAAATGTTGAACGCGAAACTTCAGAAAAATCAACCTTGGTCTGAAAAAATGAATGCTGCAAAAATAAAATGTGTCTAGTGTGCAAAAGCCTTTATGCTGCAAATATTTTGTTCCTTCTGTGAAAAGAATTATGCACTGGTGAGCTCTACAACACAAAAAGTGCTGTACGTTCACGGAAGACAACAGTGGTGGATGATTGTAGGATCTTTTCCGTGGTTTAAAAACAACCTTCACAACAACTTGTCAAGTGAAGAACACTTTCCAAGAGGTAGGCTTATCATTATCCAAGTCTACCATAAAGAAGACTTCACAAGAACAAAAACAGAGGGTTCACCACAAGGTGCAAAGCATTAATAGGCCTCAAGAAGAGAAAGGCCAGACAACATCTACAAAAGTCAACCCAGTTCTGGAACAGCCTTCTTTGGACATATGAACCTAAGACTCCTGATCCGAAGCATACCACGTCAACTGTAAATCATGGTGAAGGCAGTGAGATGGCATGGGCATGCGTGGTTTCCAATGGCACTGGGTCATTAGTGTTTATTGATGATGTGTCAGAAGCAGCTGGATGAATTCTGAAGTGTAGAGGGATATATTGTCTGCTCAGATTCAGCCTAATTTAGCGAAGTTGATTGGATGTCGCTTAAGTTTACAGATGGACAATGACCCAAAACACAATGAAAACAACAAGAGTTTTTTAAGGCAAAAACGTAGAATATTCAGCAATGGCGTCAATCATCAATCTGATCTCAACTGGATCAAGCATGCGTTTCACTTGCTAACTTGAGGCAGAAGACAGCTGGAGTAAAGGTCTGGCAAAACATCACAAAGGAGGAAACCCAGCGTTTGGAAATATCGTTGCGTTCCAGACTTAAAGCAGTCATTTCCTGCATAGGATTCTCAACAAAGTATTAGAATTGAACATTTTATATTTGATTCTGTAAATCTTTCCAATTACATTTGTGCCCCTGAAATAAGGGGACTGTGTATGAAAATCGTTGCCATGCCTAAATGTTTCATACAATATTTTTGTTCCACCCCTTCATTTAAAGCTGAAAGTCTGCATTTTAATTGCATCTCAGTTGTTTCATTTCAATTACATTGTGGTGGTATAGAGCCAAAATTATGAAAATTGTGTCAGTGTCCAAATACTTCCGGACCAAACTATATGTTTCTCCAAAATGTGTAAATAACTTTCTGCATTAATAGTGCCCTCACAGATGTGCAAGTTACCCATACCATGACAGATGCTGGCTTTTGGACCTGATACTGATAACAACTTGGTTGTAAGATCTT
This sequence comes from Umbra pygmaea, assembly GCA_016801145.1. NCBI lineage: Eukaryota > Metazoa > Chordata > Actinopteri > Esociformes > Umbridae > Umbra > Umbra pygmaea. Next base: position 10,769 of record JACXGM010000604.1, read on the forward strand.
TTTTTTCCTCTTTGGCCCAGAGAACACAACAACTGTTTTGTACAAAAGCTATTTGAAATGTTGTCTTGTCAGATCATAAAACACGATTCCACTGTGCTACTGTCCATCTCCAATGAGACTGAGCACAGAGATGTGGCAGCACTTCTGGACAGTGTTGACGCATGGCTTTTGCGTTGCATATTAAAGTCGTAACTTGCATCTGTGGATGCAGTGGAGAATGGTGTTTCCTAAAGAATGACCGACATGATATTAGTAACTTGCACGTCTATGATGCAGAAAGGTAAGTACACATTATGGAGCAACATACGCTGCCATCCAGATGTCATCTTTTTAAGGGACGGCCCTGCATTTTCCAGCAGGAACCACATCCTCCCTGGATTACAAGTGCATGGTTGTGTAAGCAGAGAGTACAGGTGGTAGCATGGCCTGCCTGCAGTCCTGACCTGTCTCTGATTGAGAATGTGTGGCGCATTATGAAGCACAAAATAAGGCAACAAAGACCCCGTACAGTTGCGTAGCTGAGAACATGCATAACAAATTAATAGGTTAAAATTCTGCTTGCTAAACTTGACCAACTGGTATCATCAGTGCCCAAATGCTTATTAAGTGTTATTAAAAGAAAAGGTGATGTTACACAGTGGTAAACAGTCGACTGTCCCAACTTTTTTGTAGTGTATTGCAGTCATCAGATTTGAAATGAGTGTATATTTAAAAACAAAAACTTATTCACAAAGTAAAATATCACATTATGTGTCAATAATTTGTTTTCAATATATTACAGGGTGCATTGGAATTTTTCTATTACTTTTTGCTGTTGTTTTTACATTTTACATACTGTCCCAACTTTCTCAGAATTAGGGTTGTAAATAAAGGAGTCTGGGCTACGGCAGCAGTAACTTTACTACAGCAAATAAGCAACACTTGTTCTATTGATTTGCATGATTCAGGTGGGATGTTTTAACAGCAATAGGCCGGGACTTAGGAGATATAACATAAAATGTTATGTGTTCAATTATGACTGTCTTGAATATTGTATGTATCTCACCAGCCACTTCAATAATTACACACATTTAACGCAAATATCTAATCAGCCAATCATGGCAGCAAGTCAATGCATTCAGGCATGCAGACATGGTCAAGACGATCTGCTGAAGTTCAAACCAAGCATCAGAATGTTAAAAAAATTACCACATATTGCAACCAAGGTATGCAGAAGAGCATCTCTAAAAGCACAACATGTCGAACATTGAAGCAGATGGGCTACAGCAGCAGAAGACCACACCGAGTTTCCACTCCTGTCAGCTAAGAACAGGAAATTGATGTTACAATTTGCACGGGCCCACCAAATTTGGACAACAAAAGATTGGAAATATGTTGCCTGCTCTGATGAGTCATGATTTCTGCTGCAACATTCAGATGGTGGTGTCAGAATTTGGCGTAAACAACATGAAAGCATGGATCCATCCTGCCTTCAATCGACAGTTCAGGCTGGTGGTGGTGGTGTAACAGTGTGGGGGATATTTTCTTGGCACACTTTGGACCCCTTAGTACCAACTCAGCATTGTTTAAATGGCACAGCCTTCCTGAGTATTATTGCTGACAATGTCCATCCCTTTATGATCAAAGTGTACCCATCTTCTAATGGCTATTTCTATGTCACAAAGCTCACATCGTCTCAAACTAGTTTCTTGAACATGTCAATGAGTTCACAGTACTCAAATGGCCTCCACATTCACAAGATCTCAATCCAATCGAGCACCTTTGGGATTTGGTGGAATGAAAGATTTGCATCATGGATGTGCAGCCGACAGATCTGCAACAACTGCGTAGTACAGTAATGTCAAAATGGCCCAAAACCTCTAAGGAATGTTTCCAGCACCTTATTGAATCTATACTATGAACAATTAAGGGAGTTCTGAAGGCAAAAGGGGGTCCAACCCAGTACTAGCAAGGTGGACATAAGGACGTCTGGTGAGTGTATATTAAATCACACTAATAAGACTTAAGACAGAGCCATATAAATTGGTAGGGTAGCCTAGTGGTCTAGTCTGGTCATCCTGGTTGTGGGTTTGTTCTAATCAAAATCCTATTCTGTCTGAGATTGGTAACCCACTTAATTCCTCCCAAGTTGTTCTAAATAACAGTGTGTTCTTAACATACTTAATTGGTAAAATACAAAAAATATAGCCAACTGTTGTTTCTTAAGGATTGTATTTCTTCAATTGATGCAGGACAGCTTAAAAACGACGTATGCCATGTTAATATGTTTACTTGACGACCTCAGTTTATTTGTGTTCGAATGAGACAAATCACAAAAATCGCATATTCTAGCAAGTGGTTATGCAGGGTCAAGGGAAAGGTTTTCATATTTACATTTATTATAGAATTAGTAGCATTAATATAACACATAGAATATGTTCAACAAAAAATACATTCTGGATACGAATAATTGAAGGCTTACCTTTGACATAATAATAGAATAATATTAATTGTACTTGCTACATATTAGCCCTGTATACTCATATTTATAAAAGTTTTTGCTACATATTAGCCCTGTATACTCATATTTATAGAAGTTTTGCTAGAAGAAAATACGACAAATCATATATGTTATTATAATTGTAACGTCCTCTCAATAAACAACATAACACGATTATTTCCTCATAGTAGTTATCAGGGAACTGGGTTACTGTCGGTCACAAACGCCGCGTTCAGGTGCTATCAGAGTTGCCATCTGAGAAATTATCATTCATTATTATGGCTGCACCATATTAACTTTTTATGCAAGATATAAACTGAGATGATCACCACATAAGTGCCCCACCTCCACCCCCTTCAAGAAAATGTAACGTGAGTTCAGGACAGGTTGGATGGGAGTTACCCTCGCTTAAAAATCTAGGTAAAGTTAGTTTTAGAAAAGGCAATGGATATTCAGTGGGCATTCTGTTTCCCTGCCAATAGCTACTAAATGAAGCATTCCAGTACTATGAAAATTACATGTTCTGAATAAAAGAAGGAAAATCTAAAATCCACTGCTTTTGTTTTTGTAGTTTATTTTTTAACATATCTGATGTTGAAAAAAATTGGAAATTCAGTAGCTCCTACAAAAAGTTTGCAGTGATGATTAAAATTATATATTCTGAATCAGAGGAGGATACACTACAATTTGCAGTTTTATGTTTAAAAATATGTTTAAACATTATTTAATAAATATTTTGAAGCTCAATAGCTCCAATAAAAGTTTGCAACATTGATGACACTGATATATTATAAATTGGGGGAGGATAGACTCCAATCCACGGCTTATACTTTTTTCCAACTATTTTTTTGAATTAATATTTTTGATAGAGGGGGGTCTGCATGATGTAGTGGGCTAAGTCGCTGCATTGCAGGACAGTCTACATCCTGATAGTTAGTCATTCAAGCCTGATTATGGGTTCTACGGCTTTCCCGGGAACTCCAGCATGAAGCAGCACAAATTGACACAGCGCTGCCTGGTATTTGGGATAGAGAAGCCAAATCATCCCCTGTACCTTACTACGTCGCTCTCCAGTGATTCCTTGTGTGCAGGTTGGGCGCCTGTAAATTCAATCACAGAAGTATAGTTGATAAGCATAATCATCCCGTACATGATCTAACTTTAGAAATTGGCCGGCTTGGTGACGCGGTAGGATGTGAGTGCCCATCACCATCCCGCATCTGTCCGAGGAGTTGCCGAGCTGCCAAAAAGGCATTGTCAGTAGAAATTTGGAGGGGAGAAAAATAAAGAAAATAATAATAATGTTGATCCAACATAAAGCATGTAGTGACTATGAAATTAAAATATTCTGAATCAGGGAAAGATGTACTACTATCCACTGCAGTTTTTTTAATGATAATAAACTATGATTGAAGTTTTAAAACTCAATATTTTGTAGCTTCTACAAATTTAGTAATGAGGATGACTCGTAACATCGGGGGGGGGGGGGACATGACAGGCAATGTGGTCCCCCTGATAATAAGAACAATTTGTGAAAAAGATATGGTGTCCCCCCAATGTCAAACTTATTCCTACGGCATTGATGATGTGTATATATTCTGAATCAGGGAGGATACATTACAATCCACGTTTTTCATTTTTATACATTTTGAATAAAAAATATAGAAATGTTCAAATGCAATACCTCCTGCAGGACTACAAACTTTATATATTATAAATTGGGGGAGGATGAACTACAATCACCAGCTTTTTGTTTTTCTGGATTTTATCCCATTCTCTCCCGATTCTGAATTTATACATATCATTGTCATAGAACACTTTTTGTTGGAGCTATTGAATTTCCTTTTCTTATATTAACTATCTAATCTATATTTGAATAAGAACATTTAGAAATATAGCCGCAAGCGCAAGGTTCAACATTGTTATAAAATATCATTTTTATGATCTATAGCTTGATTTATATAATTCCACTAGCAGTTATTATACATTTAAAGCATCCCCTAGTGGTCAATTTGAATGAGACTTGCAGGGCGTGGTTCAGTTACTTATGAGATTTGTTATGATTGGAGAATAAATATGCAATTAATAGTAACACTTGTGTATTGCCACTCCCCTAACTAGCGCTTGTAGTGCCCCCTAGTGGCCCATGTATATGAAACTATCTGCGTATATCTGGGGCACTTATCTGAACATATCCTGTGAGTTTTGTGACGATTGGCCTTACGGTTGCTCATTTGTGTTCATTAATGTCCAGAGCCACACCCCTTTCGAAGTTCATTGGTCAATAACTTGAAAAGTAATTGAGATATCAACATGGTTTATTTAACTTTTAATAAACTTGGTCCAATGATGATTCACTGAAAATTTGGTGGCAATCGGAGCTATAGTTTAGGAGGATATGTCAAAAATGTGTTTTTCAAAAAATTCAAGATGGCGGAAATTTTTTATTGGCGGCCCTTAACGGTCCTTGAGGATTTTTTGTAGAGCACACTGAGTTGCACCTGTGTGAGAAATTTCAAGTCAATCGGATTTACGGTGTGAGGGGCGTGGCCTTTCAAAGTTTACATTTTGAAGCCTTAATTACAGCGCCACCATGTGGCCGATTGGGTTCATATTTCTATGGAAGCACATGCACACCATTTACAGTCATTCCCCCAAGTTGATGTTTTTATCTCATTCCAGCTCGCGGGAATTTTAGCCGGCGTGGGAGACAACAAATAATATTAATAATAATAATAATAATAACCATTCAACACAAAAAACAATAGGGTTCTACCACTTCGTGGTTGAACCCTAATAAATAAATAAAGGCTTCGGGTTTCCTTAACTTATTAAGAACATCTACTTTTCATAGTCCTGTACTCCTTCATTTAATAGCTATTGGGAAAACCGAATGTCCATTATAAAACTAAATTTACCTCACTGTTAGAATTTTTTTACAATGAGTTTCATTGTTGAAATTGTATTCAAGATAAAAACAATATTTTTGGACATTTAACTATAACTTTATTAATATGGGTAATGCAGCTACTATAGTCTTTGTTAATGTGTAACATCGTATTAGTATTGGTAATGTTATCAAACCTATATATCTAGATCTACTTTACATAAAATCGCATTGGATTAAGGGTTACCTAAAGGCACTGAAATACATTACCTCTAGCTATTTCCGAAGTGCCTCACTGTCTAAAGATGGTGTCTGATAGAGTACGCCTAAAACAAGTTTCAAGTATATTTGGTAGGGCAAACCACTGATTATTGCATTTTCAGGGAAAATCGTGGGCACGGGTCCCAATGCATTCAAAATACAAAGTGCAAATATAAAACACAATCTCTAACACAATCTCCAATCATTTTAACCACACTTGCGTAATGTAATCACACGATGAACGAATGTAAAGAAAGGGGACTTTTTGGATGACTATCAACATTGCGCCCTGGATCATAAAACATCAGATGAAAATGCAACCAATGAAATTGTCAGAGAAGAGGCGTGGCATGAAATGCTCCTCGACCAATTGCAGTCTTTAAAAAGGAACTCAGCAACCGGCGTTTGGTAGGTGGAATCATCGCTACGAGTTAGAGCGCAGTGCATCCAGAGAAGATACATCCGTGCGCCTTTTGATAAATTGCAACCAGTATTTGCTGCGCACAAACGTGGTAAGTTATCCATTACATGCGATATGAAATTCAAATGTGTGTACGTGTTTTATAGAAGGCTTAGCATGTGCCATCCTAGCCTTCGAACCAGTGCTCTGCTGGCCAGTTGTTGGCCCAACAGGAAATTTAACAGCAGGCACTTCAATGCAAGTCCGTGGTCTGAAAGTGCGTAGTCAATTTTCTGGTGGGAGGGACCATGATACTGTCTGTGTGTGTATATCATGTGAAATGAATAGCAGTCGATCCTTTTCTAGTACAGACCTCATCTCATCACTGGGCGCTTTACAGAAAACGCTTCTCCAAAAATGACTGAGATGAAGACGAGAAATCCCACCTACAGCAATCAACACAACGGAGATGCGCTGGTTGCAGAGACGGAACAGTCGAGAGACGATGTTTTTGATGATAGCTATGAAGCGAATGCCGGCCCTAAACCGCCAATGAGAGTGGTTTGGAAAAACCTAATATTAATGGTTTTGTTACACATTGGAGCGCTTTATGGACTGACGCTGGTGCCCTATATGTCGGCCCCGACTCTGGCTTGGAGTAAGTATTTCTATTTATTGAGCATCTCATTAACGGTTAAGACACCTGACTTGTGGTACGAGTTTAGAAATCATTTCCAGTTATAACTAGAACGAAAATAAGTTGACTACATTTCGCGAGTTAGTTTTAGGTTTCATACAGGGCCATTTCTTCATGTACGCACTTGCTTACGGAAGACACAGCCGACCACCTGTATTAATGACGGAGCATAGTATAGTCATATATGGCTGCCCCACTCCTGGTTTAGATGCTTCATATTCTTTTTGTACTGAGATTAGCCTATACAGTATGATGGAGACTCACTAGGGACTTTGTGGTTTTTCCGGAAAATAATGAAGAGACTCATAAAAACCCGAAATTATTTTTTATATCATGCCTTTAGTTTAACGTTCTGCACATTTCTCAACATCCACTGAAGTAGCTATTGCGTTTACTAGTTGCCTGGTTAACCAAATAGACATGCCAACTTAGTTGTAAAACATTCATCCCACTTTGAGTAAATTCAATAGATACCTGCCAAAATCATTGCTTTCAAAAGTCGCTAAAAAATAATAGATTTTATAGGCATTGCATTTGATCATTCTGATAAGCAATAATGCACATACTAGTATAGTATTGGTGTTTAAGCAAAAGGCTCACTAGACATTGCATGGCAGGCTATATGCCTTGTTTTGCACCTCTGCAACTCCTTGGAAAGATGTGAGATGGCCAAGGGCATTCAGAGGGAAAGTAGTTAATCAAACCACATGTTGCTTTCTGATTCTTGTTTTTACACTGCTCATCCAACACTACCCTGCTATGCCAGGTGTACCCCCAAAGAGCTGTTAGGCACGACGCATGGCGGGATGCCTGGACACAACCCTTAGCTGTAGTATATTTGCAATAAATCACAAACCCCTGAGATGAGTATTTGATCATGTAAATTGTTTTCCAGAGCAATTACGTAAAAAGTGCTGTCATACCTGTGTTATATGGTCTCATACAATGGCCATCAGCATTCAGGATTTAAACCCTCTGGTTTTTAATCGACCAATGTACGAGCTAAGGACTGTTTACTGTCTTGTTAGCCACTGCAGGTGTTTCTGCCCTTGTCTCATATACAATCTAGTAGACATTTACCTTAAGTGACATTGCATTATAATTAGTGAAACATATGACATGTTACAATTTTTTTCCCCCAAAGGTATTATATTTGTTGAATAGTTGCCAGGTCAATTCCGTACTGTACCAAATTATTTTTGTCTTTGAACAAGGCACTTTACCCCAAGTTGCTCCAGGGGGATGTCCCGGTACTTCCTGTTAGTTGCTGTGGATAAACGTGTCTGATAAATTACTACAATGCTAAATTTAGTAAAGTGTGTTTATTTGTAACAATGTTAAGTATTGAGTCCTTTGGGTTGCGGTAACATTAACCCATTCTCCAGGCAGTTGCATATAATAATTTTCCTGGAACAAATCCCTTGGAGTACTTTTCTTGCTTGGCTCTCTGTGGATTTGAACCCCCTAACATTGCCATCCACACCTTAGCAAACAGCCTGTCAGTTTAAATGAAAAAGCATTCCCAACTGCCCCTAGTGGCCAAACTAGGTCGGTTACATGTACGGTAATTATTTAGATACTGTATGTTTGAATCGGCTTTACTTCCCTTTCCTGTGTGAAGGTTGAACCTTGGTGATGCATTTGTGAAGTAAACGATTAGTGTTACTCTGTCATGTTGTCCTTGCCCTCCGAAATATAGTGTTGATGATGGAAAGTTTGTTTTGGGGTGCACAAAAATTAACAACATTTTCCATCGCAAAAAATATATATTATTTTTAAACTATAATCAGTGTAAGTTTCTTGATTTTTATTAAACAGAATATGTAGCATAGCATTAACCACTGATTGATAGGGTCCTGATTGTGTTTCAGGCCTGATTTCATTGACAATATCAAACCAAAAATGTAAATTGTTAATGCTCAGGCCCTCAGACAAGGAGATACAAATGCCTGTACATTTTGAATGGAATACATTGAGTCGTGGATAGGTTTAACTGCTTCAGTTAGATTTAACACCCTTTCTGTACATGGATATCTGTCATGAACCGGTTAAATGAAAATTAGTCATACGCTGAGAAGCTCAAAAGCTATAATGGGAGAGGGAGAAGATGTTTGTGTGGCATTGGCAAAACTAATATCTATTTCTTGGAAAAAACGCAATGTTGCTCTTGCAAATAAGAAACTGTTCTCAATGTACCCACCTGGTTTAATAAAATAATAATCCCAGTTGCTTGTTTTAGCCCTATTCCAAATGTGTGTTTTTGTGAACCTGGAATCCGTGACTGCGCTCCTATAAACAAACATTGTTTCTCTGTCTACGCAATGCTGAACAGCATATTATCCCAGTGGGCCAGACAAAGAACAATCCCTGTTCCAATAGACACTATTGTGAGGCTGCATGGTCCACAACTGAATGTCTCTTTGCTGCCTGGACTGGTTGGCAGCCCCAGTTGTCACATCCTAAACAGCCTTGTCTGGCGGCACATAGGAACATTCAGCGTTTTTCCTAGTAACAGAACTTTCATAAATGTAATAAGGGAGAGATTGAGGGACAGGGACGTGATGTCCACTGTTACTAACAACAATCAAATGACATGATTCTGTGTTCACGGGTGTTTCAATGTTATATCTAATCATTGGCTCCTCGCTTTTCCAGCGGTTCTGTGCTACGTTGTCAGTGCCCTGGGTATCACAGCCGGAGCCCATCGACTCTGGAGCCACAGGACATACAAGGCCTCCACTCCTCTCAGGGTATTCCTGGCCCTTGCAAACTCAATGGCCTTCCAGGTAATACAAGGACACATTTGGAATTAAATGCATTCTTTGTGGGTTCAACGAAATGTATTTTTGACCTTCTCTTTGTCCTATAAATGCAATTGCATATACTAAGTTGTTACCATGGTAGCAGACGTGTAGAGCAGTATATTGGTAACCAATGAGCAACAGAACGCGGTTAAAAAGTGATGTGATGTACCACTGCTGTCAGCCAATCACTATTCTATTCATCTTGTCTAATTCTATACCAAATGTAATTCAATTGTCATGTTACTATAATAGGACAATTGATCTATTGAAACATTTACTCATGGCCTTGCACCATCCTTAGCCTAGCTACTGAATGTGTTACCTGTTATGCAAGAGTCCTAATAATAGCTGGCAACATCGACGCAATCATGAGATTGGAGAACGGCTGTAGGTGCCCCATTCATACTGTTTGTGATATTAGGCTTGTCTTTGGTTATCCCTATTGGGCTTGTCACTACTGGGACTACGTAAAACATTTTATAGCTGAGAATGTCTGTGACCAACTATGAATTGCTAAAATACTGCTATATTCTACCCGCCAAGCTACATTTTTGGACCACATTTATTTGAACGGTGTAATTTAGAGACTGATTTCACTGGTAGCCTAGCTGTTTTTGGTTTACAGTGTACTTGAAGTAATGGATTATTTTTTGTGTAACCTCGCGTAAATTGAGACTTTAATAGAGCAAGAAATCAGTAATGAGAAGTGAATGCATTTTGAGCTGATTTTAATATAACACTCAAATGCAACTGTGCTGGACCATAGAGGATACACTACCTGTGCAGATTAAATGTTTTTTAAATGTATTCTGGAGTTTGAAAAATGGTTAACATTTCAACAGATGGTGGTTACAATATGTTTGGACCGCTTATTTTATTTTGAATCGGAACCACCTGCACTGTTGTTAAAAGCAGTCTCTGCATGGTTTGGATGAATTTGGAATGATTTTGGTGTTGATTAAATTACTAAGACACAGGCTGGGTTAAATACAAATATTCAGTTTCTGTCTTTAGATATTAGCTAGGCTAGTGCTCAAAACTTTAATATTTTTTTACTGTTTTATTTAATTCATTAATCAAAAGTAGCTATAATGGTATTTTAATATTTTTTCCAGAACAGTGTCTTTGAGTGGGCAAGAGACCACAGAGTTCATCACAAGTACTCTGAGACTGATGCTGACCCTCACAATGCAACCAGGGGTTTCTTCTTCTCTCACATTGGCTGGCTGCTCGTCCGCAAACACCCTGAAGTCATTGAGAAGGGGAAGAAGCTGGAACTGACAGATTTGAAGGCTGATGAAATCGTCATGTTCCAGAAAAAGTAAACATTTTTACTCTCTTGGTCTGATTTTGGTTAGTTATGTACTCCCTGTACAGAGTTTCTTTATGATGCATTTAAAATCTCTGTGTAAAAAGATTAAGTTTCCGCTCTTAATGATGCATTCTGATTTTGGCCACTGGTGGTAAAAATGTTGCTATAGACATATAAAATGGGTCCCCAAAAATTGTTTACCAAATCAAGTATTTGCGCTGTAGATGGTTTTGACGACATCATGACAATCTAAAATAAAGGTAAAACTAAACTTAGGATTTCGCGGCTAATTGAAGTATGATAATGATTCTCTTTAACCACATGTCACACATGCAGGCCAGATGGGGATGTTTGAAACAATATTTTATTTATTGCAAGTCAGACTGCATTTTTCACATGTAAAGACATTGCCTTTGGGGATACAGCTCCTCAAGTGATCTTTTAATAACGCTTCACAAATGTTTTTGCATCACCTATGGATTTGATGTTTGGTAGCAGTGAACCACTTTTCATAAATGTTGTAACATACAGCAGCAGAACAAGCCTTATAAGTGGGTTATACATACATCCTGACATGGCCCCTGGAAGTGCTCTTGCACTGACTGAGTGTAGCTGTGCCTAGAAGCCTGTGTGCATTCTGGGAAAGCTGTGGTATGGCACGCAGTACTATATTGAATCCACTATATTGAATCCAGTTTTTCATAGAAAATCGTGGTTACAGATAAATGGAGAATCTGGATTGTCAAATCACAGCTGTAAGTTGTTTTGCTTGTCTTCCATCAGCTATACCATCAAATTTAAGGCATTTATATTTTCTCATGATAAATGCTCAGAAAATTGAAAATATCACATCTTTTCTGTCTTAGCAGTGATGTTGACGATCAAAGTGATATGCTTGGGTAAAAAGAATTCCCCACTACAGCTAATTAAGAGATTTCCAACTCTTGAATGATTTACAATAGTCTGAAATCAGCTGTCCTTCTCTTTGAAATCAGCAGTTTCATCAGTCCTTACAGTAGATAAACATTTCCAGTTATGACAGATGAACATTTCCAGTGTCATGTATTTTCCAGATTGTTTGAGCGTGATTTTTTGTTCTTGTGAGTAGTACAGCTACTTTAGCTTAATTATTTCCAATACTAATATTTTGTACATTTTTTTTTTTTTTCTCCGCTTAATCTTCTCTAGGTACTACAAGATGTCAGTGCTTCTGTTGTGCTTCCTGATGCCCACGCTGGTACCCTGGTATTTCTGGGGTGAAACCCTGTGGGTGGGCTATTTCATCCCTTGCCTATTGAGGTATACACTGGTGCTAAACGCTACATGGCTGGTCAACTCCGCCGCTCACATGTGGGGCAACCGACCCTATGACAAATACATCAACCCCAGTGACAACAGATTTGTGACGTTCGCTGCCATTGGTAAGGACCGGGTACTTTTCTATTTAAAATGGGTTTTAGCTCTAAGCTCTGGTATTTCAGTCAATTACTCTTTAAATTCTAGTGAATAAAAAATAAACTCAATTTCCAATTGATATTAATGCTTTTCAATGAAGGGCATTTAAAATGGGATTAATTTCAGATTGACCTAGAATTTAAAAGCAACGTATCATAATATTTGTTTAGTGTTATTGATCGGGTTAGGCTTCAGGAAAAGAGGGTGTCTGTTTAAATATCATTGGTCTAAGTTTGTTGGGAAAGGGCTAAATGCAGGCAGAGGATTATGTACAATCACCTGTGCCACAAGGGATGTTGTACATAATGTGAGCACTAGTTTATTCTGACCAGCTCCAGGAATTCTAAAAATACATTTATATGCTAACTAATAATGGGATTGTAAATTGGTGTAAAAAATATTCTCTCCCTCTAGTGTCTTGCACTGATTTAGGCGGGAGAAATCCTTTTGGCCAGAGCGTTGTGTAGTTTCTAAACTCTACGCCTTGCATACCCCCAACTGCCCACAGTTTGATTGGTGCGCACTACAAACTCTCATTTGTCAAGTCACTGAGAACATGATTGATAATCAAGTAGAATTAGGTGTGCTTGTCTGGGGTAGCAACAAAAAGTAAACATGCTTTGGGGGACTCAAGAACTAGTGTTTGGGAGTACTACGTGTTTTGAACAGTGTGAGTGTGCCATTTTGTTTTTCAACTGCCTCCCCGCTCAGGGCCAGCCTTCAAAATAACAGCGCTCATTTAATTCATTGCAATAACTATTGTTAACTCAGTATAAAGTTAGTGAATTGTAACCAAAAGCAATTGTATTGTGTATAAATGAACAATAGGAATATGTGATAAGAATTTAACATATTTTTAATAACTTCACAATAACAGTGACAAATACGTTGTCCACACAATTTGAATTTATTGGCAGTGTCACATGTGAAAACACAATTACATTTTAAATACATTCACTAGAGTCTAATCCAAAAATAGTAATTTTAGCAACACATGAACATGAACCCATTACCCGTCTATGCATTGAATTAACAATGATTATTTCAATGAATTACGAGCGCTATTATTTTGAACTTACAAATCAGAGTTTGTGTTGCGGTCACAATATAATGCTGCCAGGCAAACAGGTTTCGCTCATGTCTCGAGCCGGCCCTGACCACGCTGGTACTGTAGTCTCAGAAGCTGATGCATTCTGACATGGTGTAGTGAGGCGGGACTAGCTAATCCACTGGTCGGTGTTGACTTTAGGAGGGATATCCCGCTGTGTGTGTGTGTGGAATCGGTTTTGTTCTGACTCGCAGCGTTCTAATGCAACTTTCTGGTTTGATTTGTGAAATTACGCGTAAAATGGTGGGCATTTTATTTTTTATTCTTTCATTCTAGGCTTTAGCATTTGACTTTTAATTTTATATGGTAATTGTATAATCACTGCACAATATTAACAAGATGGCTGTGGTTAACAAACATGTTAATATTGTGCAGTGATTATAATTATTTCAAGTAAGAACCCATAATTTGTTTTAACCTTAATTTCTATTTTTATGTTTCAGGTGAGGGTTTCCACAATTACCATCACACCTTTCCATTTGACTATTCCACCAGTGAGTATGGCATCAAGCTTAACATCACCACAGTCTTTATAGACCTCATGTGTTGCCTGGGCCTGGCTAAAGACTGCAAAAAGGTATCTGGAGATGTCATCTTGGCCCGTGTAAAGCGAACAGGAGATGGCAGCCACAAAACTGGCTGAGTAATGTTACCTCCAACCGTTAAAGACTTCATATGACAAATACCATCTAACGACATAGAGCAGGAAAAAACAAAGAAGGAATGTAGCTGTAGTTAATCGAAACATTTATTTTGAAGATGGGGTGGTACTAGTCCTGCAGTTAAGTGATCAGACCATGGTTCATTAGTGTCTCTCCTGTATTATGAGTTTGAATCCCATACCCGAGTCCCTCAGACTAATATTGACTTTAAAATCTTTAAATGGTTTATTTTTATTTATTTGTGTTTTTGTTTTATAAGAATGATGTGTGAAGTGACTTAACTGAGACAAGCTAGTAGTGGCTAGTCACATTAGCACAAACTCAGTTTTGAGAAGTCACTTTATCGGTGGAAAGAATTTTACACAAGCTGCTGGCCTGTGCTCTCGACACCAAAAACAAAGATGGGAGACTATTGAACTCGTAATTTATTCATGTGCGATTTATAAATTAACATTCTTTAGCACTTTTGACATTAAGTAAAAAAAAAGCAATTTATTTTTTTGTTGGTTTATTTCAGTGAAGCAGATGGGATTTGTTTTGATCGCGTGTCGTTTTCTGTAACTCGCACTGAGAACTTTTCGAAAGGTGAGGATCTATCATTCCATTATGAATGAGATTGAAATCCTTAATTCCTGACAAAAGTTGAACTTTTGGCAAAGGTCCAGCTAACATTTAAGAATACGTTTGCATTTTTATTTAAATTGTATTTGTTTTCTTTTATTTAGCCAACAACTTCAGTCTTAAATATAGGCAGGTGTGGAAACAGTCTTACCCACAGCAAGGCAACATGCTTTTGTGCTGTCTCTACTAGACCATATTCCATATAGTATGGCATAGTGCAGTTTTGCAGCTGCATTATATGAATGCATTAGTTGTCTCCTTTCAAAGTCACTTAACAAGAAAGTCTTACTGTCTTGTAGAAGAGAATGAAGGTCCTGAATGGCACAGTTTACCCATATGATGCTCTACCTTTAGATCGGGAATAGTTTGCTATCTGTATGCACAAGGTCTACGGGTCATTTGTGTATAAAACTATTCCTATAGTGTGGTTAAAGGTGCTTGTGATTTCCAATGGATGACTAAACCGTTTTCCATCCTTTTCAGAGACCTCTGCACTGAAATGTAGTAAAATAACATACTTTGATCAGTCTTTATTACAAAGAAATGCTTTGTATTTATTTTTTACTGTTTCTACAGTAGAAATTTGAGGAATATGGGACCTCTCCTTCTCCATTTGGACAATGTGGAATAAAGAGGCTTTGAAAGCATTTCCGTATGTGTCGTTTTCTCTCTGTACTGTATCTTGAAGGAAAATATTTAGTCAAGATGCTCGCCCAAGATGCCTTATCTAAGTTATGTACATTGCTTGTTGCACACTTCATAGACAGGGGAAATGCAACCGGGTAGGGAAATCAACCAGGGGTTTACCTTTCCCCAGGGAGAGTAGCTGTTGCATTTCACTTTAGGTCACGGGAACCTAAATTCTATTTTATACAATTGATGTCCAACTAAATTTATGCTCTAGGAGTGAGAAACATTTGGAATTATTCCTTCTAGCAGTGAGATTGTAGCAAAACAGGTATTTTAATATTTGTTTTGGTTCTGTGTTTGCAATATTTGATGGCTCTCATGTCTATTTTAACAAGCACTAGCTGGACAGATGGCACTTATTTAATTTAAATAAATGAAAGACCATGTTCTTAACCTCCTTGGATTATTCTTTTAAATATCTGAACTGAGGAGTTAAGAATCAACGTGTGTGTGTGTGTGTATAACAGTTAAACAAATGTTAGGCTCTAAAGAAACATTATTTCAGATTAGTAATGAACTCATTCATGAAATTGTCATGTTTTTCACACTTTGGTCAAACATTTTCAGTGCAATTACTTTGTGCAGTGTTAACATTTTAAAGTCTGAATGCCTTAAAAAAAGACTGCCACAATTTTTTAAGGGATGTTTTACCCACTGTATGTATCGTAAATAAACCAAATTTTCTACATGTTAAAGTATATTCTGCTGTAAGGTTTGTTGTAATTCTGTAATCTTTCTGTTCCTAATTGAATAAAAGACAATTTGACATTTACTAGTTTTGTCCATATCGATTTAATGTCTTAATATTTCTGGATTATTTTGGTATTTTTCACCCACAATCGAAATAAGAACTTGTGTGGTACTTGGTACTTGGTGAATCTCAGGTGATGTTATAGAGTAGTTCCTGATAGGCATATCTCAGTAATGCATACATTAAACAGCTTCTAACTGTCATCGGGAAAAACATTATTTAAATCTGCTTTATCGTGGTATTTTAGAATTTTATCTTCACACTAAAACAATGTCACACCAGTTTGTATAAATTAGGTAACACTTCTTTTAATTTAGTTCATTTTGTTTTAATAATAAGCACAGACAAGCTATCAACTGTTAGCATTATTTTGTGAAGTGACCTTGGGTTCTTTGAAGGCGCTATAAAACAATCAACATTCCTTCTGAAGCCCTTTTGAATGTGGCTCAGCGATCACTTTGCCCATTGAAACACTTTTCTCTGTTGCGCGGTAGATCTGTAACTCTTGCATAGCCAGTCCTAAAAACTTCACAATGTATTTCTGATGAAGCGACAATGTAAGCAAGTTACCTTGTAACGACCTAAATATGACTTTCGTTTACCTGATGTAAATACAGTGCCTTGCGAAAGTATTCGGCCCCCTTGAACATTTCGATATTTTACCACATTTCAGGCATGTGCATCAGTGGAAGTTCTGACGGTGGGTCTTGGTTATGCTGGATGATATTACAGGCAGCATAGTGTTCACTACTCCAGACCCTTCACCTTTGGCACATGTGCTCAGTGTGACCCTGCTCTCATCTGTGAAGACAACAGGGCGCCTATGGCGGACCTACCGAATCTGGTGTTCTCTGGTGAATGCCAATAACACAGCATGGTACTGGGCTGTGAGCACAAGTCCCACTAGTGGACGTTGGGCCCTCATTCCATTAAAAAAAAATATATTTTTCCCATTTTCTTCCCCTCCCAATTCCCACTAACCCTGCTTTATCAGCAGCTCCGCAGCTTCTTGTACAGATCTGTGGGAAAGCAAGGGGCGCGCATGTGGTTCATTCAACCACATGTCGCAGAGCCGCCAATTATTTTCACACTCCTCATCCAACATAGAAGCCTTTAGTCATATAATGTACGGGATGATTACCTTCACCACCTACTGTCTACTTCCGCAGTTGAATATACAAGTGCCCAATCTGCACACAAGGAGTCACTGGAGAGCAATGTGGCAGTATAGATAATCTGACCGATCTAACTCAAATCCAGGGCAGCCCTATGCCACTGCGCTGCTTTGTGCAGGAGGTCCGGGGAAAGTCAGAGGACCCAAAGTCAACCACTCGAACCACTGATGACGTAGACAGTCCTGCAATGCAGCGACTTAGCCCACTATGCCATATGGACCATGGAGTCTATTCCTGACAGTTTGGTCAGAAACATGCACACCAGTAGCCTGCTGGAGGACATTTGGTAGGGCTCTGGCAGTGCTCCTCCTGTTCCTCCTCACACAAAGGAGCAGATACCAGTCCTGATGCTGGGTCGATGCCCTTCTCCGGCCCTGTCCACGTCTCCTCGTGTAAAGTACCGTCTCCTGGTATCTCCTCTATGCTCTTGAGACTGTGCTGGAAGACAACATACCTTCCTCAGACAGCATGTATCGATGTGCCATCCCGGAGCAGGACTACCTGTGCAACCTAATTGGGCTGCAGGTACAGTCTCATGCTACCAGTAGTGACAAGGACACTAGCAAAAATGCAGAACTGAAGTCAGGAAAGATAAGGAGAGAGCAATTGTCTGTGGCCACCACCTGCAAAACGATTCCCTTTTTCGGGGTTGTCTTGCTGTTGCCTCTCCAGTGAACCTGTTGTCCCTTACATTTGCACCAAAACAGGGGAAATTGATTTACAATCGCTTATGCTTCCTAACTGGACAGATTGATATCCCTGATGTTTATTTTATTTGGTGTTATTCTGTGATGATTGAGTGTTCCCTTAATGTCTTTGAGCAGTGGAGTAAGCTAGTATTAGGAACACAGATTTGCTCAATTCCTCCATCGTGTCCAGGCTCAAAAGGTAAAAACTTATCAAGAATCATCAGCAAGATGTAGAAATGTGGAAGATAATTATCTTGCAAGATATATCATAGATTAAACAATGTTGCATGTTTTTTAACTAGTGGAGATTTTTTCATCAGACAAAAGAAATTCTGATTCCAAGGGGTCGATACCTGAGTTTCCCTGTTGGAAAAATTATTAAATTAACGAAATTACATCTACTTCACTCCAGGACCTTACGGTTTTCTGGGTCATTGAGGACAGACTTGTCTAAATGGGTATTGATAAGCCTTCTGCCTCTGTATAGTCCTGTAGTTCCTCAGGCTAATCAAGCACATATCTCATGCATTACATGCTTACCTATAAAAATTAACAATAATAATTGTATTTATATTTCTCAAAGACCCAAAAATGACAAGATCTGAGATTTGCAACAGGCTAAATCCAATCAGATTTGAGTTAAAATACTATTTGAACTCTATTTCAAATATTTCAAATAACAAATACTTTAAGGATAGCTTTAGTTGTCCTTGTTGGAAATCAAAAGTAACAAGTTTAATACTGAGCAATACAAGCCATTATGTTCTGGGTACAACTATATTACATTTTTAAAATATATGTACTTATACAGGGAAAACCAACTGGAACCTAGGTCTCATTTGCAGTGGTGCCCACAATACAAAGATAAACAATACAAAATAAACACAGATTTGAAAACACATAAATAAAACAATTTGAAGTAAAATGGGCATTCAATATCTTTTTGAACTGTGTTGCAGGCAGAGACTATTCTATAATCTGAAGGGGGCATAGGCAGAAAATAAAAAATGCATGGATTTTTGTTTAGATGTTGCTGTCAATGCTGCAGATTCTATTTGGTCTCTCCTCAGGGGCCCCCTAGCGTCTTGGCGGCCCCAGGCAGTTGCCTGCCTTGCCTGTCCTTATGCTACACCTCTGGTTACAGACACAGCTGATTTCCACTTAAAATCATCTAACTGTACTACTAATAAATTATTATGTGTGAAAGGAAGGGGAAGAGCTTGTTGCCATGACAGTTATGCCCAGATGTGCATAATGTGGTGCAAATAAGCAGTTTTATAGTCCAGGTTTGTGGCTGCTGTTAATATGATCCATGAACCAAGATGTCCTGTACATGACCCGATGTATCGAATGTTCTGGATCATTCCAATGCAGAGATGGACTGGTCAGTAAAATAAAATGCCATAGCAACACCCATAGCAACACCCACAGGGAGGCTTGAAGTGACATAAAAGGGTACTTTGCCCTAGCGGAGAGATAAGGCCACAATATCTGGAGGATGTATATGCACACTGATTTATTAAATAATTGGTGTACTAATAAACAACCTAATACCTCTTCACCCGGTCCATCTGTGTTTCGGGTTCACTATCTGTCAGGAATTGTGGGTTGGTGGGGTTTAAGCTTTTCAGACATTTCTATTGGTTGCGATATAACATGCAATCTCAATAAAACCTAGCTAATTAAATACTGCTTTAGTCCAGTTTTATCACTGTCTGTCTGTGAGCTGAGCCATGCTGCCAGGCTCAGCCCAGCTTCCAGTGACATCACCTCTCGCTCCATTGGCTGCCTGGTGTCAGACCATCCACTCCCATGCCCCTGCTTACTGTGGAACACGTGTGTGGTCATCAGGCTACCAGTTTTAGAGGCACACTGTCAAGCTCTGATCTGCTTTTTTTAGCCTGTCTAACATTTTTTCATGTATTTATTTTTTAACAAGATGTTTTCTCTAATGAAATGTGTCATGGTTATAAATCATTTTATCATTATGCATTGTTTAGTAAAACCACAGGAAAGCTTTGGACAAATTTAATTCACAGCAATGTTTCCACATACAAAGGTATCCACTACCTACATAGTCACACAAGTGTATCAATTGTATACAGTAGCTACAGCTAAGTGGAATATGACTGCACACTGAAGTCATTTACAGGCCATTTAATGGGTGGGAAGTTATACATATGGCTGAGCCCTTTGGGAGCCCTAAGCAGAATTTGATTTGGGGGCCCCCTCCCACCGCACAGAGTCACCTGTGCACTCGATTTGGGACCCCCTGGTGGTCAGGGGGCCCCAAGCAGCCGTTTAGTTTGCGTAGTATCCCCCTCAAAGAATACTGCTCCCGAGAGACCTGAAACAACAAGAACAACAAATATCTGGGTCTCCATGCACCCGCCAGCCTCCCTACTGGCCTTGCTTTGTCCGGAGTCTGGCCCGACGGGTAGGAATGACATCGCTGGACAGGTGAGATGGCATCCGGAGGTTTGCCCTCCATCCTGGGATTCCCTTCCCGGCCACGTGTATTGCTACCCTGCATCTTGCCTGCCTTGCCTAGCCCGTCCCCGCCTGGTCCGGTTTCGGGTGTCGCCTTCTCCTTTGAGAACGGCCCATCTGCCATCTGGACTGCTCCACCTGTCCAGCACCAGTCCTGGGGGGACCAGTGGCTTTTTTTACTTCCCTGCACCCCTGTGGCCCTTTCGATGGGTCCTATGGCCTCTGGAGGTGATGAGAGGGGTGTAGGAGAGGAATCGGGAGCTGTAGGAGCCCCAGGACAGCTCCGGTGTAGTTGGAGCTGCCGGAGAGGGAGGCGGACTCTCCTGTCTGGACGTTGGAAAGGGCCTCCCTGGAGGTGGCTGAGCAGAGATCTCCTCAGGGCGCAGCAGCTGTGCAGAGGACATACCTGGTGCGGCTTGGTAGAGGACATCTCTGGGTGCGGCAGCCTGGTATAATGTGGCATCTCTGGGTGCGGCGGCTTGGTAGACTGTGTCACTGGGGCAGGCGGCTTGCTGGACTGTGTCACTAAGAACGTTAAATGAATCATCATCCCAGAGGTAGTACTGTACAAAAGTCTTAGGCACCTGTATAAAAACTATAAATGAAAGAATTACAGAAATTAAATACATGAAACTTATACTGTAGAGCAGAAAACAGTGAAACACTAAAATAACTACACAAACATGTCACACGCTCACCTTTTACGCGCTCCAAATTATTAAGCAAATTGGAATTAAGTGACATAAACATTAAATATTTTGTTTTTCAATCAAACTCATGGATGGCATTGTGTCTCCAGGCTCCTTGGATCAATCTCAGACACCTGTGATGATTAGTTTGCCAGGTGAGCCCAATTAAAGGAAAACTACTTAGGAAGGATGTTCCACATTATTAACCAGGCCACAGATTTCAAACAATATGGGAAAGAAAAAGGATCTCTCTGCTGTGGAAAAGCCTCAAATAGTGCAATGCCTTGGACAAGGTATGAAAATATTAGATATTCCATGAAGCAAACAGGTATTTGAGTCCCACGAGCCTCAAGGTGTAGGATCCTCCAGAGGCTTGCATGTGTGCATAAACTATTCGGCCACCCCTAACCAATGATCACAAGCAGAACAGTTGAAATGGGCCCAGAAATACATGAAGACAAATATTCAAACATTCTTGTTTACTGATGAGTGCCGTGCAACCCTGGATGGTCCAGATGGATGGAGTAGTGGATGGTTGGTGGATAGCCACCATGTCCCAATAAGGCTGCGACGTCAGCAAGGAGGTGGCAGAGTCATGGTTTTGGCCGGAATCATGGGGAGAGAGCTGGTAGGCCCCTTTAGGGTCCCTGAAGGTGTGAAAATGACCTTGGTAAAGTATATAGAGTTTCTGACTGATCATTTTATTCCATGATACAAAAACAAGAACCGTACCTTCCATAGCAAAATCATCTACATGCATGACAATGCACCACCTAATGCTGCAAAGAATACCTCTCTGTCATTGGCTGCTATGGGCATAAAAGGAGAGAAACTCATGGTGTGGCCCCCATCCTCCCCTGACCTTAACCCTATTGTGAACCTTTGGAGCATCCTCAAGCAAAAGATCTATGAGGGTGGGAGGCAATTCACATCAAAACAGCAGCTCTGGGAGGCAATTCTGACATCCTGAAAAGAAAATCAAGCAGAAACTCCATAAACTCAGAAGTTCAATGCAAAAATAGTGAAGGTGATATCAAAGAAGGGGTCCTATGTTAAAATGTAACTTGCCCTGTTAAGATGTGTTTGATTGAAATAGCTTTTGATTTCAGTAAATATGATCTCCTAATGCTGCAAATTCCACAAATGACCATTTTGTTTTCATTGGGTGGTTTGTTCAATTAAATTCCACTTTTACCCTAATGTTTGGTGACTTTAAAATTATACTGACTGTCCTTTGCATAGTCCACTATTTAGGAAAATATAATTTGCATAATAATTTTTAACCTTGACCCAGTTTAATTTGTTCCACACCAATTTCTGTTTCAGTTAATCAGGTTGATTCTATCAGTGCATTATGTAATTGATCATTAGCATACCTGTTTGTTATCATTGTGTCACCATGCACTGGTCGATATACCTAAAAGGGTGAATGTGGTCTGTTACAGAATGTTACTTCCTTTGACAAAAGTATAAATAATTCTCTGTATCATTGCATTTTTTGGCAAATTAAGATTTGGTAATACATGCATTGTTCATTTCAACTGAAAAACTAATGCAGAACACAAAAACATAAGCATTACCACTAGATTTGCGTCAAAAAAAATATCTAGGGTGCCTAAGACTTTTTGCACAGTACTGCATATACCACAGAAATGACTACTTTCTGTCATGTAAATTTGCTCCAGAGGGATTAAAAATGTACAAATGCCTCCAATATGTCCTTACATTACATTTCATACAGTCAAGTTGTAACACTCATTCGAAGGAAGAGGAGGCAAGTGCAGATGCTTCTTTGTGTTTTATTCCTGACAACCCATAGGAATGAGTCAGTAAATAAGAGAATACACAGTGAATAGTGTACGCTGGACAAAATTAACTGAAATCTCTCAGTACTACTCGTACAAACAAAAGCAGGGCATGAAATCACACAGAGGACTACAGCAACAATAACCAAAACCAACACTAGGGGCCCTATTTTAACGATCTAACCGCACGGCGTGAAGTGCATGGCAAATCCACTTTTGCTAGTTTGACGGCGGAAAAAAGGGTCCATGCGCCGGGCACAAGGTCTAAAAGGCATGTACTAAGTGTCTTCGTTAATTCATTGGTATGTTTTGGACGTAACATGCAATAAACCAATCAGAGATTCATCTCCCATTCCCTTTAAGGCGGGATGTCCACTGAACACGTCGAATGCGCTGCGCCGGAAGTGATCCACAAGGACGCGTTTGCCTTGCGGGCTTGCGATGCGATCGGTGTGTCGCATGCGTCCAAATGATTCAACTTGTGCGTTGTGACACCCTGCCGTTGTACAACCGGAAGTTGAAGTTCCCAATTGAACGAGTAGCACAACACGATAGTAACGATCTTGCCTTGCGGAAGCACATGTGTGTCAAGTCCGCCCTCTGCTGTCCAACGATCGGTCCCTTGACAGCTGTGCGTAATGTATCCATTCCACGCAATCTAGAGCCTCCCAGCCAGGGTTCCATACTTGAGAGAGGCCGGTCGATGGACAGCAGATGGCACTGAAGCAACTCTGACACAATTGGTATGACATAAATCGCTTGAATCTAATCACTCAAAAACTAAATATCCCTGACCATTACTAGTCCAGAATAAATATCTGCCAAGTGATAGCTAACTAAATAGTCCTGAAGACTGCAGTCCACTAGTAAAAGAAGCATGTACCTGTCACGACCTCGTCCCTGTGAGTCTATTTTTCTGTCTGTCTGTCTGTCTGTCTGTCTGTCTGTCTGTCTGTCTGTCTGTCTGTCTGTCTGTCTGTCTGTCTGTCTGTCTGTCTGTCTGTCTGTCTGTCTGTCTGTCTGTCTGTCTGTCTGGTGTTCCTGAATGTACCCGTTCCGGTTGCCGGGCAAGGAGTGTAAGGCAGGAATTCCAGGATTATAAATGGCTTAGTGGTTAGGGAGCCAGGCTTGTAGTCGCCTTGAGCAAGGCACTTTACCCTGAGCTGCTCCATGGGGAGTCTCTTTGCAATGACCAGGGACAGTGATGCACACTGCTCTATACCAGTCCTGCTGCATATAGAGCTGACCAAGCTGAACATTGAAAGTTACCTTGTTGATATGCACCATGTTGTTATTGTTGCCAATGCTGGCCCTTTTAACTTATATGAAATATTATTCATACCCCATTCATCGCTCACGGAGCGGTACTTGTGCCCCTTCATCCAAGATCCATTTTCCCACTCCACACCTGTTTTATTTCAAAAGCATGTCATTGTACACACAACTCGGTTTGAGGTGAGTAATCATGGTTGATGTTATGGGGCTTCGTAATGTGTGACCATAACTTCACAAGAGTATCGCTTCCCCGGGACAAAGCAGTGGATCACACGAGCTGCTGGGGAGAAAGTCAAGTTACAGTCCAAGAAAGGTCTATTAGCAGGTCATACTGGATTACAGAAAAAGGCATCCATGAGGCCCAGAAAAGTTAACCATTATTCTGTTTGAATTGCAAGATTTGGTTTGTATACTGTATAACAGCTTGAAAGTCTTGATAGCATATCCCATGTATCTGACATCCCCTCTAACCAGTACCCATGTATCTGACATCAACTCTACCCAGAAGATGCTGTTACCAGCACTCAGGAGTCTGACACCAGCTCTAAAGATACTTCTCCCAGCACCCACCGGTCTGACCTCAGTAGCCATAAGGCTGTTCATGCGAAGGCACACTGCACTGAATCTAGGTCTTGTGCTCGCCTGGCGTCCAGTTTACTTCTGATCGCTAGCTCACCTCATGATGTGTTTTCGGGACCACTGGCTGTTTCTGACCAGGGACGAGTGATTCCTCTGTTTGAATCGTGATGCCCTCAGTTTTGGAGATACTCTGACCCAGTCGTCTAGCCATCACGATGTGGCCCTTGTCAAAGCTGCTCAAATTCTTTAGCTTGCCCATTTTTCCCTCTTCCTCATTTTGTCCTCAAAGTTCATGTGTTACAAAAATGGACAAGTGTTTTGTCCTAAGACAAGTTGAGGGAAATTGCCGTGCAAGTTCATCACAGTTAGCTAAAGCTCTAAAAAGCCAAACTGAGGTATCTGTTTCACGTGACATGATACGATGTATGCTGCATAGGAGTGGCATGCAAGGGTGTCGTCCACAAAGGAAGTCATTGCTAAAGCCCATGCACAAAAAAAGCCTGTTTAGCATTTGCCATACACCAAATGCCAAAGTGTAGAAAATCCAGAGTACTGATGACTGGAGTAATTTTTTTTACACTGTGGAGTACAAATGGTACATGTACAGTTCTCAGTGTAGAATAATAAATCTTCCTGGTGTTGTCTGTTAGTACAGTGTCGGTGTAGGGTCTATTCTGAGGTGACGAACTCCCCTGAGAGTTTATATGTGGTTGAGTCTTTTCGGTCCTCATTTTAACGTAGGCAAAACCGATTATTTTTCAAAATTGTTTGTTTTTATATTGTTTGCTTTGTGCATTCATTACTTGATTACTTTATGTGTAATTATTAAACAATAATAGTATTTTTCAGTTTTCAAATCAAAAACAAACCTTAAGTGGTGTTTTTGATTGCAACCATTACTGAGAATAGTGCTCCAGTTGATGTATTATCTCCAACTTTTGACAGTGTTTGCTGAACACCAAACTCTTGGACCTATATACACCCCAAAACTAGTGTTATATGTACTTTCATCGAGTCATATGTACACTGTGATTTTTGCTGTGCAGAGCCCATGTTGATAAAAGTGAAGAATATTGGGACTCCATACTTTGGTCAGATAAGACGAAGGTTAATCTTTTTGGAACTGATCCAAACTATATAGCATCGCAAGGAGGAAGAGTACAATGACAAATGCAGGGTACACACATTAAAGCATGGCGGTGGCAACGTTTTCTGTGGGGTTGTATGAGTGCTGCTGGTGTCGGGTAATTGCATTTCATTGACGGGATCAAGAATTCACAGATGGTACTGCGAAATACTGAGAGAAAAGATGCTAACATCTCTCCACACCCTGCGTTGCTTTGCACTCTTTCAACATGATAATGACCCAAAACATATATCCAAGGCCACTGCTGCATTTCTCAGAAAGAAAATGGTGAAAGTGATCCAGTGGCCAAGCATGTCACCTGACCTCAACCCAATAGAACACCTATGGGGAGTTCTGAAAAGACGGGTCGAGCATCATTCTTCATCCAGCATCAAGGCTCTGAAAGAGTTAAATCTCCAAGAATGGGGAACGCTAGTTGAGGCAGTATGTGGCTAGCTTGTTCACTCCATGTCCAGAAGAGTTGGTGCTGTCCTTAAAAATCACAGAGGGCATACAAAATATTACATTTGGTAGAATTTTTGTAAGCTGTACTTATTTTTGCAACACCTCATTTGCATAAAATGTATTATTTTCAGAGGTGGACATTTACTTGAGTAAAAGAACTTTTCTGAGTAACTCTGAGTTCACAAGTTTTGGGAAGTCCCTACTTAAGACCAAATTGTCCATGCAAAGGGAGTTCATATTTTAACAGTAACCTATAAAATAATTGGAAAGAGTAAAGGAAAAATCAACCATGGTCACCAGTAAGATGTGAACTCCTTTTACCTGATCAATTTGGTCTTATGTAGGGACTTCCCAAAACTTGTGAACTCAGAGATACTCAGAAAAGTACTTTTACTCAGTACTTTGTCCACCTCTGATTTTTTTCTTATCCCAATGATGTTGGTGACCAACCTTTTATGCTCTTCATAAAAGCACATGTTTCGCAGAACTCAGTTTTGTCAAATTTCAGCTAATTGTTCTGGTGTTCACTGAGAAGTTCATACAAATCTTAATTGTCAAAGGGGGTGTACTAATTTACGCAGTGTACTGTATTTTTTCACTTTAGCCTTCAGCTAAACTGGTACTCTATGCTTTTTTTTCTCCTTTCTTTTAAAATGTTTCCTTTACATTTTATTAAATATTTATTTATTTATTTGCTTGCAAATGTGCTCTATGCTTTTTATGTTTAATTTTTTTATGTCTTTGGCTTTTATTGATGCAAATGTCTTTCAATTTATTTGACTTATATTGATGTAAAGCACATTGAGCTTCATTTTCTGTTTGAAAGGTGCTATGTAAATAAAAGTTTATTATATAAATATATATATATATATATATATTTACACACACACTCACTGGCCAATTCATTATGTACACCTGTTCAACTGCTCATTAACGCAAAAATCTAATCATCCAATCACCTGGCAGCAAGTCAATGCATTTAGGCATGTAGACATGGTCAATACGATCTATTGAATTTCAAACCAAGCATCAGAATAGGGAAGAAAGCTGATTTAAGTGACTAAATATGGCATGGTTGTTGGTGCCAGAAGTTGGTTTGAGTATTTTAGAAAGTGCTGATCTACTGAGATTTTCCCACACAACCATCTCTAGGATGTACAGAGAAAGGTCAGAAAAGGAGAACATTTCCAGTGTGCAGCAGTTCTTTGGGAAAAAATGCCTTGTTGATGGCAGCGGTCAGTGGAGGATAGTCAGACAGGTTTGAGCTGATAGACAGGCATCAGTTACTCAAATAACCACTCGTTACAACCAAGTTTTGCACAAGAGCATCTCTGAAGGCACAACACATTAAACCTTAAAGCAGATGGGCTACAGCAGCAGAAGACCACACCAGGTGTCACTCCTGTCTCAGGAAACTGAGGCTACAAATTCCATTTGGACAATAGAATATTGGAAAAATGTTGCCTGGTCTGATGAGTCTTGATTACTGCTGCAACATTCAGCTGGTAGGGTCAGAATTTGGAGTAAACAACATGAAAGTATGTACAGTACATCCTGCGTTGTATCAACGGTTCATGCTAGTGTGTGGGATACTGTTTTGGAACAATTTGGACCCCTTAGTACCAACTGAGCATCGTTTGAATGCCACAGCCTACCTGACCATTGTTGCTGACCATGTCCATCCCTCTATGACCACAGTGTACCCATCTTCTAATGGCTCTGTCCAGCAGGATAATGCACCATGTCACAAAGCTCACATCATCTCAAACTGGTTTCTTGAACATGATAATAAGTTCACTGTACTCAAATGGCCTTCATAGTCACCAGATCGCAATCCAATTGAGTATCTGTCATGAAAAACGACGGCAGTTCTAAAGGCAAAAGGAGGTTTAACCCTTGAAGTGTATCCAATGAAGTGGCCGGTGATTTTATTTTTCCCAATATTACAGGCAAATAACAAAAAGAAACTGTATATTCCTAGTAAAATTATAGTGCCTGGGATTTTGCAGTTAACAAAAGAAATGTTTAATGTTTTGAGGACCATTTTTAGCTTGATGGCATGTTCAACCAGTGGCTAAACACTATGGACTACATTTTAAAATGGCATTTTAATGTTTGAGGAGTGTCACTGTAACGTCTAAATAACCCCCAACAAAGAATTATGCGGTCTGTCAAGAGCGTTTGAATTAAACCAACAGGTACGTAAGGTACTTAAATATTTTTGGAATCTACTGTGCCAGTAAAATTGGCTGAAATCATTTAAATTGTTAGAAAATGAACAATTACGGATACATATTTCCCTCAATGACTTGTACAACCCCAATGAATTTTTAAATTGCTACCATAATGGCCAGATAGTCCCATATGCATACATGTGAAGCATTAGATCATCATAAAGAGAAATAGTGAATGCATCAAAATCCCCAAAATCCCAAGAAAAACGTGATATTAGTTATTTTCGCTATTCCACCATTTATTTCTGACATCGGATTTCTATTTTCATTACGTTAATCTCTGTGTTTTGCGTAGGATTACTCCGCCTCGTGGTTTTGCTATTCGTTTATGTTATTTGTGTCTGCTTTAAAATCTGCCTGAGGATCTTCTGCAGTTCACATACCCACTTTAAAACCACTGATTATATCAGTATTTTACAAACATAAAACGCGTTTTATCTTTGTCTCATGGAACTGAAGCCTTCTGCCATGTATGCATTGATGTGGTTGTAAATAAATAAACCTGTTAAAGGGTGATTGTGGAAAAAGAAATGAATGCAATAACATTGCCATTCCCAATAAATAAAATATAGTAGCTACATTTCTATTTTTCTAACTGTCCCTATAGTCCAAACACATAATCAGCTTCACTGATGCGACGAAAACATATTTTTTCAAATAACGGTCAGAAACAATGCACCAGCATACATCTTTGCTCAAATATATGTTTACATTTTTTACCATAGATCTATAAATCCTCTTAAAACAGTTATCCAAAAACATCCCACAAATCAACCTTTCCAAGTAACTTTCTCCTAACCCTAATTTGCACACAAGAAGATGCACGGACGTCAAAGGAGAGGGGATATATGGTTTTAAAGGGTCAGACGAGGGGTTATTTGGACACAATAACCCCGCATGAGAAGTTAGATAGCAACCGTCTGGATTAGCGATGCAAATAGCCAATCTTATCAATGGCTAGCGTCCTTAATCCTTGGTTCCCCTTTTTTTGTGGTATCTCAAAATGTCATCGCATTCAATGGAAATGTGTTTGGTTTTGTGAGATGTAATGTATATCCGATATTCACCAGCCAGGGCAGCGTTTGATGAGTGAATCTCTTAGATTTTTCATAGGCCTATATTACTTTGCTTTAAATAGTTAAATCGCAATAAATCGCATACGATTTCTTTTTCAGCAGTAGGTTTGGAAAGTGCAATTGATTTTGTTTTGGCCTATCGGTCTTTGATCAAGGCATTGAACAAAACGTTTTCCATGCTCGAAATATGACTCCAAGATAAAAAAAATAACTCAACACGTCACGAAATAAATTTATTTATTGTAAATTTTACTAACAATACCGAAACTATTTATTGGGATTGTTTTTTATATTTCTAACGGCCTTACATTCCGTTACTCGATTTGTGAAAGGCTAATTAAAGCTCAATTTATCAACTCATTGTCGAGTAATGTGTTGTTAAAGGGATCTTCCTACCACTCCCCAAACGATTACCATTAATACTTTCGATCCCTAATTAATTGTTTGTGCAAGATTGATTAAGTTACGTTAAAGAATGATCAATAGTATATGCGTTTTGTGTAGGGAATTGGCTTCATTGCTGTTTTAAAATTGTTGTGCTCAAATATAGGCTATATATTATGTTTCTGTTGTTAATTTCGTATGAGTTAAAACATTTAAAATATTTTAAAATGTCAATGTTTTAAAAAATGGCGTCATGGGTAAAAACGGTCTTCATTATATGAAAAGTGAATGACCTTCAACACTGAATAGTGGGATGTTCATTTGGCATAATAAGGACATCGTTTGATTCAATCGGATGTGGTATTTGTAAAACCAGGCAAATTTCCTCAGGATACCTCTTAAGAATTCCCAAAGTATCCAAATAACATCTTGTTTGTTCGAAGGAGATAATACCAGGTTAATCCGTGACTTTTATCAGTTATAACTGTTTCAAACTCTTTCAAAACGGTGTACTGATAACTTTCCAGGGCGCAAACTCCAACAGAAAAGTTTATTTTAGCCGGTTTAATATTAATTAACTTTATACTGAAACCTTTAGGAGAGACTTTTCGAAGCACTCGTCCCTGGTTGCTATTTGTCTGCGCGAGGCCCATGGTGTCCTTTTGATCATTTCAATCTCTCCTCTGTTCGCTCCTTCTGATTGGTCCAAGGAGTAAGAAGGGGAAAATCTTTAATTAAGAAGATAATCTCTTGTTGGGATGAGAGTGGGTCCATTTCAAAGCCCCCCTCGAGTGAGTCCCGCATGAGTCCTTTAGCATATAGGCCTACAGCCAGTGTGGAGTGGAAGTTGTACAGAGTTGGTAGTTCTCACTATATCTTCTATTCTCCTTCAGAAAGCTGCTGATTGTGCATACCATCCCTTTCTCCATTCTGTCAGGATGTTCATGCATTTGGAGGTCTGTTACTACATCTTCATTTTAATGGCTCACATGACCAAGACCTGCTGCAGCTGGTGAGTTTAAACGTTGGATTTGAATTCGTGCAATTGTCTTATTTATTACATGCAACGTTTGCCTATATCATAGGAAGGTTGTTAATAAAATATTAATTTTGACTAGAGACATCAACATATGATTTTGATAATTGCATGTTTTTTTCTTATTCAAGTGGGTGTATGCAAACAACATTCTTCGTTTAAAGAATGGGAAACCAGTTGGATTTTTGATTTCCCTTAATAACGGAAAATGAATGACATTTTAATATTTTTTTTGTAATTCCTGTTTATGACTAATGGATCTAGGTTTATCTCATTTAATTAAATGTATTGTATGGGAGCAGGGATGATAAACAATTAGATTTCATATAATAACCATGGCTCTTAATGAATAGGTATTCTGTTAATACCGTAAAACCTACCAAAGAAATATCACTTTAATGTGATATTCATTGACTAGCAGGCAGTGATTTCAGGTATTTGCTATTTTTTTGGGGAAAATTGATATTAATAATTTAATGCCATGTTATTAAATGTAAATAAAGATAGTTAAATCTGATGGGATGTAAATGAGAGAGAAATAAATTCCTATACTTACAACAGGGATAAACATTAATAAGAGTATGCTAATAAATGTGTTAATTCTGTGTTATTTAAGATGGATAATAATGTTTTAGTAACACGTTTCTACATGTTATTAAAGATACCTAATGAGAGTATGTGAGGGCGCTGTGGAATTCCTTCCCTTTCTGAATGACACTTAGTTTCCCAGAGTTAATAAGCTGTGTTCTCTTCCAGGTCAGTGAATAATTTCCTGATGACTGGACCCAAGGTAAGCCAACATTCTTTTGATCTTCTGGTCAGATCCCTTTTTGCCTGCCTCTGTTCTGAGAAGATCTGTTATTTACAAAGCATCAGAAGACATTATTCCAGTATATAAATGTTCCCCCTACATCCCGCCATGTTTCTATATAAACATAGCAACACTTTGTCTGTAAACAGAGGTTGTGCTCATGGTTTCATCTAAACATTTAATTTAATTATTTATTTGTTGTAATAAGGGTTGTTATAGTAGCCTTTTGGTTTCACTCCCAATATACTAATCTGTCCATGAGTTGAAAGGCAAATGAATTATTGGGTTAACCCAGAACTTACTTATTGCCAAATAATCACTGTTTATACTTGTTGTTCAAGTCCGGGGTCCATACTGTACATGTTAAGAGATGAGATACAACAAGAAATTAGAGTTGGAACACAGAGCTCCTCCATTCTGCTTACAGGAAGGACGGGGACAAAGTGTAATCTCCCCTTCAAAAACATGAAAGAAGATAAAACTTGCTAACTATTCACTGGTCCACAGCACCAGAATTTATGCTTATTCTACCATGAAGCCTGTAGTATCATAACAGATTTACAGTAATATTTATGTTCAATTAGTCTGTCCTCCACATTCTTATAATATAATCCAAAAAGGGTTCCTCATTTGTCCTTATATAGGAGAGCCCTTCTATGGTTCCTAGTAGAAACATTTTTGTTCCAATGCAAACATTTTATGGTGACAGAGATCAAGTGTGTGTACAGGGAATGGCGTTAAAAAACACAAACAGCTTGAGGATATTATTTACCATATTTTTCAGCCAATTTGAAAATTAAACTGAAATTCCAGATTTTATTCAATGAAGGCAGAGGAGCCAGGAGAGCTCACAGGGGTGACAGAATGAGGCAGAATGAGGCAGAGATCTCTGTGTTTAGTGTGAATGAACTAGAGGCCAGTAGAGGCAGTTCTGGCCTGTGCATTGCTGAGCTGTGGTGGGTGGTCATCATTAGCCCACCATACTCCAGCTAGAAGCAGAGAGGTGGTGTCTCAGACTCTTTACACACCACTTGAGACATATCATTCACACAGTCTCAACAAGGACCAGTGAGCCGGGTGCACAAACTAAGTGGACATGTTGAACTTGTAATGAATAGGGCTTGGGATTTCAGCTCACTTCGTCTTGTAAATCAGAAAAAATTTTTTTTATGAATATTCTTTAGAAAACTTTTACATGAGTAATGTCTGGGGCTAACCAAAGCTAAATAAAATATCTCTTTTAATAAACTAGATATTTTAGTTGTCACGGAACACTTTCATACTAATCTTGACTGAAAGTCTTCAGCTTTTAGTGTTTTGTACTATTAAATGTGCCATGACGATAAACCCTCTCTGTTCGTCTAGGCGTATTTGATCTACTCCAGTAGTGTGGCGGCTGGTGCTCAGAGTGGCATTGAGGAGTGCAAATACCAGTTTGCCTGGGACCGCTGGAACTGTCCTGAGAGAGCCTTGCAACTGTCCACTCACAGCAGCCTACGCAGCGGTAAGAGCCAATCAACTGCTTCATTGGGAGTTCAGAAATCCAATTTTGCACATTTGTTTTGTTTTTGGTGGCCAAATGACAATATAAAAAAAGTTTTCTTAAAAATGAAACAAAAATTATTATGACGATCCTGGAGAAATATGTCCATAAAATCTGTCAAACTATATTAAATCTAGTTTTTTAAATCAGATTGCACACATGCTATTTAGCAATTAAGTAAAACATTTTAAATCATAAGTGAAATAGTCTATAGAACCTTAAGAAGAAATTATACAGTTATGACCTCTACAGTTTCTAATAATCCTGATTGGTTGCAGAGAATTTCATTGGCTAGTATTGTAATAAATAATTTGATATGGTATTAAAAGATCAAGTGATCTGCTGGTTTCGATTTGTCAATATTTATTCACAATCAAGTTTTAACATGCATGTGAATCTAATTTCCCATTGGTACCATTTTGAGAAATATGGTGATAACTTCAATGGGCGAAACAGTTCTGCATTCAACCTGTATGGCCTGCTGACTATAAAGGCGTCATTAGATCTGCCATTTACCAGAGGGGATTCAAGTCTAGCTACACTAAAGCCAATTTAGATCATGGAAATGACTCTTTCTAGAAAGTGAGAGGGTATTTGCTTGTTTAGTCAGTAGACGCATCTGTCAAAAGGACAGTTCCACCATCCTCATGGCCTCCAATGCCACACTATCTGAAACAACAGCAAACCTACCGACCCCCCTGGCCAAAACAAACGCTACTAATTCAATTGACAACATCCTACCAAAACTCCATCAACGGGAATGGGCTCGGGGGCCTTCTGAAAACACAACACCCCAAAGGCAATTAGAACCATGGTGTTAATTACAAGGAGAGACAGACGATAGGGGACACTGTGGATTTGTTCAGAGGTGTTGACATAGAAGCTCCAGTCCAGAGATCAGGGTTTGGGTCACATGGTTGAGGTGAGGACCATTCCGGCGTGAATTTTAGCGCATTTCGGACGTGTCTCTCACCAATCACAAAAACGGAACACTAAAATATTGCTTTTTTTAACCCCCACAGCAAACAGGGAGACAGCTTTTGTCCACGCCATCAGTTCAGCAGGAGTCATGTACACTCTGACGCGGAACTGCAGTCTGGGGGACTTTGACAACTGTGGCTGTGACGACACCATGAATGGTCAGCGAGGTAAGAGACATTCTGTGCACTGTAAAAAG
Organism: Umbra pygmaea; assembly: GCA_016801145.1. Lineage (NCBI taxonomy): Eukaryota > Metazoa > Chordata > Actinopteri > Esociformes > Umbridae > Umbra > Umbra pygmaea. Next base: position 45,450 of record JACXGM010000604.1, read on the forward strand.
TAATTTGTTGACTCAACTCACAAAATTAGTAACCCTGTTGCGTGGATTCAACTCATAATGCTAAGTCAATTTGAATTTGTATTTTGTTTTACCAAGCTTTATCGTTGACACAACATGAAATTAATATTTCACCTGGCAATTTTACTCATGGAGTCAACTTCTCATAATTTTCTGATTAGTTGACTTCATGAAAACATGAAAAAGGATGTTATCTCAACAATGTTTGTTGATTTAACTATTTTTCAGTTGAGATAGCTTTGAAAAAATGTGTTGAAACAACCAAAAAGCAAGATTACTTTTTACAGTGTGTATTTCAATTTGGGAATTGACATTAATGCTTTAACACCTATTATAGAGAAAAATACCAAGTTGTACACATCTGACATGATTAGGCTTTAAGGGAAACAATAGTACCTCGGGTAAGTATATCCTTCAAGCCTCTTTAGACTGACCGACTTATATCTGCTTCTTGTGTCCTCAGTGGACTCGGGGCGAACTGAGGTGACTTGATGATTCATGTGTGTTTTCTGTACCTGCAGGAGGACCAGGGTGGCTGTGGGGCGGTTGTAGTGATAACGTTGGGTTTGGTGAAGCCATCTCCAAGCAGCTTGTTGACGCGCTGGAGACAGGTCAGGACGCGCGGGCTGCCATGAACCTGCATAACAATGAAGCAGGACGGAAGGTAGAGTGCTGCCGCTTTTTACATTCTCCAGTGAACTCTCTATGTTCCATGACTGAATAAGTGCACAGAAATAACAGAAACGTTTTCCAGCTTCATAAATGCTAAGTAACAAGGATATTTAGGCACAAATTGGGGTGTGATTTCTAGCCACGTCGTGGATAGAGGAGTTCTCTCTCCACAATAAAATATATAGTGAAATCTTTCTCTATCAACCTGCCCAGTAAGATTTACAGCATTCAGTGATTTAACCACCCACGCGGTCCCTTTCACATTGACATGAGTGAGGTGCCACTCGTTCTCCAATAACCCCAGAGTGTTCGCTGTACCAGAAGGGCCTATTTACTAGTCACTGAATGCCCTTTATTATGACAAGACTTGAGTTGCAGAATGTCAGGATCACTGGTGCTCACTCTTAATTAGAGTATCCCATGGAGCCACACACACTGCAGACGGGGGCCAGTATAATGCCTGCCCGCTCTCTTTAAATAAGTTTTTAGTTTTATTCTTGCAATAAGCATCCAACACTTATTCTGTTGGGCTTTGTTTGGCTTCTGAACAGTCCATAGTCATAGATGGGGACCACAGGCAAGAGGCTGGAGTGGTCTTTGTTTACCCCGTTTAGGAGCCCTCCTGTTGGGCCCTCTCTGCTCCTCCGAACCCCACGGCACCTGGAGCATCATTGTAACAAAAAATACCAGAGAGAAAAGGAGAAAGAGAGAAAGCCACCTCTTTTTCATTTCGCTACTCAATAGACACTCCGTAGACACTTCATTGGGTCTACTCATGGCAGAAAACATGTTGACAATGGCCTTGCTAAATAAATACACCTCTCACTACAGGAGGGACACAGTCAGTGTCTCAATGTGAAACTTTCTTGGCCCTCACCTCGCGAGAAAGCTTCCCCTCTCCTTAAAGAAATGTTCCTTTTCAACTGACATCTGTTGACGTCTGTGCCGGGTGAAGTCAGGAAATATTGAGAGGGACCACAAACGCTGACAGAAATCTCACTATGAACTTTGAACCCGTCTGCTTTGTCCCTTCAGTGAATTCATCCTCTTTTTTCAAGTGGGAAGACTTGAGCAAACAATGGGTTAATTTGACAACACATCCATCAAGAGCCAATGCTCTTCACATTGAATAACTGAGTCTTTAAACAAATTTACGCTCAACCACACATGCTGGTACAACTGATTTCCCAAGACCAAAGTGGACAATGAACTTCAACCTCATCTCTGTGACATTGCCTCCTTGTATTCAGAAAGGATAAACATTTCAACGCTCATGTAACAGTTAGTATTTGCAGAGTATTTACAAAATAATGGCTACTTTAGGTTGTGTATGGGGTATGTACAAAGTAACCTGCTATTATACCATGAGAATTTGCTCAGTTATATCCCAGAACAAAGGTTAAATAGTACACTTCCCTCACATTTTTACATTTTCGTCATTTAGCCATCAACTTACAGTGAATACAGGGACATCCCCCTGGAGCAACTTAGGGTGAAGTGTCTTGCTCAAGGACACAATGACATTTGGCACAGTTGGGAATCTAACTGACCACCTTCTGACTACAAGACTGACTCACTAACCACTGAGCCGTCTGCCCCTCCCCTCTTTGACACTTCTTCGCTCTCCTTCCCAGGCGGTAAAAGGGACCATGCAAAGGACATGTAAGTGCCACGGTGTCTCCGGCGCCTGTACGACACAGACCTGCTGGCTACAGCTACCCGAGTTCCGGGAGGTGGGAAATTACCTGAAGGAGAAGTACCACAGAGCCCTGAAGGTATTTCTTGTTTATCATATTAAACTGTAAAAACAAACCATGTCAAAAATAGATGGTGAAGTATCTGGGAGCAGAGTATTAGAGAAGTCTGTATTTTACAGTCTTTGTACAGTGTAGACAACGTCCTTTAGAGGTACGCTAGGGCCCTTATACACAAACACAACGCCTTCAATAATGAATTATTTAATTTTTCACTAATTTTAGGTGGACCTGCTCCGGGGGGCGGGGAACAGCGCGGCCAGCCGAGGGGCCATCGCCGAGACATTCAGCTCCATCTCGCGTAAAGAGTTAGTCCACCTGGAAGACTCTCCTGACTACTGCCTGGAAAATCGCACCCTGGGTCTGCCCGGCACAGAGGGCAGAGAGTGTCTGAAGAAGGGCAAAAGTCTTAGCAAGTGGGAGAAGCGTAGCTGCAAGAGGCTGTGTGGGGAGTGCGGCTTAGCGGTGGAGGAGAGGAAGGCAGAGCTGGTGTCGAGTTGCAACTGTAAGTTCCACTGGTGTTGTGCAGTGAAGTGCGAGCAGTGTCGCAAGACGGTGACCAAGTACTTCTGTGTGAAGAAGGGGGGGCAGAGAGGGAAGAACGAGAGCGCTGGGAGCCGTAAGAAGAACCTGAGGCTGAGGAAGAAACACTGAGCGCTGTCCTCCCATCATCACTGCCAAGCTGATCTTCACAAGACTTGAAGTGTCCCAGAATTGTGTCCTCTCATCCTGGACCCCTTTCAGATTATTTCAGCCTGTGATCTGAAGACATAATTAGCCATTATTTAATTGCATAAGGCCAGTATTGCTGTTATCCCAATCAAATGTTTAATAGTGGGAAAATGTGTGGAAATACCGTGTTTATAAAACTATGATAGTGGAAAAATTAGAGGAAATCTAGAACTAATGCCATAAATTTTATACAAATATTTAAAAGTATATTTTTGTACTTTTTTCCGTTTATATTATTTTGAGTCATTGGGCGTTTAAAGCTGTTACAAATGGCCACTTCAAATAATCTCCTTCAAATCTGATTGCTCAAACAACGTAAATGGTCAGTCAACGGCACACTTCAACAACATCTTATTTATTGTCATAAGTGCCACGGTTGAGCTATGCGATCTCTTATTGGTCAGTACATCAAACATTCTTTCCTGTCATTGTGACAACTGGAGCCCAAGCGCACACTATACGTGATAATGCCAGAGACCGAGCAGCTCAGTTATTTGTTGAAGTATTACAACAAGTATTCAAATTGTGAAAAAAAAAGAAGTAATTCCCACGGCTTCCAGTCTATTTCTCAACTCTGCCGTACTCAGCATCGCTAATGTATTTAATTGTAAATAAAATGAAGCACTTTGTTCGGTATATTGTTAATTTATTGCACAGGTTTATCTTAGTTTTTGCTTTATTCATAGTTGCTTCCATGGTTGTTATTTTCTATAAAATGTTTGTAATTAAAGAAATATAATCTATAATCCTCCTATTATATGAATTTATTCAGCATAATGCACCTGTTGAACAATTCACATTCATTTTAAAGCTAATGTCACCAGTGAGGACATTATCATTTTCTATATTCCCAGTGTAAACTATAAATCATCAGCAGTGGTTCAATTGTGTTTCAACAAAACCAAGTTGTCTTTGTATTGTTCACTTGGGGATCCGATAACCCTCAGAGGCAAAGAAACAACAAGAGAAAAACCTTCATTATACTCGTCCTTCCATCACGCCTTTTTCCATTTCGCCTTGACAAATACCTCCGTTTTCTTTTTGCCCCTTGTCTGTCTAATCCTCAAAGAGCCTCATCTAACGCCCTGGAACTCAGAACATTCTCTTCAGTTTTATACTAGTTTAATTAACTTTGTCCAAAAAGAGTGCATGGGGGGTGTGGGGGCATGAAGTAATAAGACAAATTGCCCCTAAAAATCACCAGTCCCGCCTCTAATTTTGTATGCTAATCTCCTTCTTCATACTGCCCTGTCTGAGGAGTGAGTGGTGAGTTAGGACAAAAACTGTTGGGAAAACTTGGTGGTGTTCTGTTTCTTCGCTGGGGGCTTGCCAGCGGCTTCCTGCTGACTATTTCATTCCAGGCCCCCTCTGCCTCCTTGGTACATCTATTTGGATCCTTTCTCCCCTCTGGGGCCTTCCTTTGCTCGATTTAACAATGAGCGTCGAGCTAATCAGCCCTCTCGGAAATGCGCCACTACAGAGGAGCTTAATCCCTTCTCCAACTCTACTGGCTGAATGGACTGGCGCCTTCAAAAGGGCTTTGGGAAAAGGCTTTGCAGGGATTCACACTGTTCCTTCAATACAAGTTAGTTCAAGTATTGTGCCCACAACAAGTGGGTTTGATAAACAAATGCTTGCCATGGTGGATACCCACCCACCACCCCACCTGTGTTAGCCTGAAAGGGGTGCCATGGCTGGGGTCGGATGGTAGCGCATGGCAGCCCAAACCTGGGGCCCGATGGGGCCCTCCAGATGAGATGGGATTTGAAAGAAGAGATTAAAAGCTCCTATTGAGTTTAGGGGCAGTTCATTTCTGCACTCCTGCCTTTCCACCCAATAAAGTGTCAAGGAAACACCTTATTGACATCTTCTTTACAAAATAATGATTAGCAACAGAGGCAGAACTCTCTCTTTGAAGGCGTCTGTTGACTGACTGGAGCTCGGAAGTTTACACGGCCTCCAGAGGATCTTTTTCTAATCCAGGAGTTCCCAAAATTTGTTGGCCTTTGACCATCGTGTTGACATTTAAAATAATGTGGGACCCCACCATGTAAAGAATTTGGTGTAGGACCTATTGACCAATCATTACTGATGATGTGCTTCATTCTCTTTTATGATTTGGTCCCTGAGCCTGTGCATTGTGTCCAGAGAGAAGCAGATGCCGCCTAAACAAAACTGACTGTATTGTCTTTCATGCAACCTCACCCTACCCTAACATTAACCTTAAAAACCTAACATTTATGCATATACCTAACCTCACTTCCTAAACCTAACCCTAACCCATAAGGAATGAACCTGAAAGTACACCAAATTATAATCCTAAATGTAACCTTGACCCTAAACCTAACCCCTAAGCCAGAAATGTTGTTTGTTCTTACAGGGAGAAGCAAAATATCCTAAAATGGGTATTTTTGTCAAGTATTACTATCCTTGTGAAGACTTCTGGTTCACATACAATCTGTTAAACCAAAACACACACTGGCACAGCTGAGCCTGGAGAGCATAGGATTACAGTGACAACGAAGCAGCTATAGCAGGACCACCTCAGAGACATAAAGCCTAAAGTTGTACAGTAGCACTGCTCTGGAGGAGCCTCTTAACCTTGCCTCATGCTGGACCTAATCAAAGCCAGTGTTTGAGCCATAGAAATAGAATGGATAGAAAGGCCATTCCAATTCAAATCAATGTGGCAGAATGTTCAGCCATTTTTACGTGTACCATTCCATTGCAAAGGTCTAGCGGACTACTTCCGCATAAAACTGATTTGTGTGTTGTCACCATGCCAACTAATAACAATTGCCATTTTGTTGTGTACTAATTGAATGACCACGCCAAGCAGTTCAAGGGACTTTCTATCCATTCTATTTCTATGGTTTGAACCGTAGAGTTCACTTGTCTAAGGAAGAAATAGTGTTCACACTGTATGAATAAATGGAGGACATTTTACCGATATTAATAACACTATACAAAATTTACTAACATTTCAACATTAACATTTAAGTATATTATATACATTACAAGTAGTCTTAATAAAATTTGTTATGTTTGCTTTTGGGAACGTCCGAGGTGTTTGTGGTGTAATATAAACGCAACAAAGTGACACAGAGACAAAATGCTAGGTTCTCGAACACACACCGACATCAATGTTTCACACGCAGAAGGCAGCATGGTTCACAAACAGCATACCTACATACTGAAAGTGACACAACCTCTGACCCCAGGATTTGAACTTCCGTCTGCTCTCTGTCCAACATTCCCAGGGGTCATGGTAGGGGGGTGCCCTGCCAGCTCGACTTTTATCTGGGGTATGAGCCCGAGGTGGCGAGAAGACTGAAGGGGTACAGGCAAGAATGAGGGCGATATTTAATGAGCGCCCCAAGTTAACGCACGTAGATAAGCATGCAAGGGCAGAGTCTGGTTTTCAAGGCACAAACTATGAACACCTCGTTTTTGACAACGACACTGTTGCGTTTCCATCGGCATGGGAATTTGTCTAGTAGTATATTAAATCTACTAGAGGTGGGTATAGTATGTGTGCTAGGGTAAATATTTTCCGATCTGACGTCAGAATGAGGCTTCCGTGGCATTACAACGGCATTACAACCACGCCTTTGCTCTGCCAGCATAGACCACGTGCAGTAGGCTGGTTAAAAGTCAACTTTCTGACTACCTGGAGAGGTAATCCATTCAGCAGCTCTGGTGACACTGGTAGCAGTGGGACACTGGCAGCGCCAGATATGTCAGAGGAGGTCTTCCATAATGACAACAGGATTTAACTGGGATTCATTTCAGGACCTGTATCAAGATTATTACATTTTTTAATCTGATGACAACATAGCAGAGAATAATGTCACAGTTAATGACTTAATTAATACCGTACCTCTAATATGAATACCAATACTCCAGTAATATTCATACAAAGAAATTACTGTGTAAAATGGACACAGAAAAAGAGACAGATAACAGGCCAATAATTCCTTCAATTCGCTCAAGTGATGATACAAGTCATGGAAAATAGGAAACTTACACTTAATTCCTCCTGGAATCCCTAACTAATAGGATTGCAGGCTTAGTGGATCGAGACGCACAACACCCAGAGGGTCCCGGGTCAACATGGATGTGTGAGAGACAGCAGCGCTACCAAGAGAAGACAGAAGACGAGAGAGACCACCGAAGGCTCTTCTGGGAAAATGGTTCGATAACGGTCATGGCTACATTTTAAGTTTCTGATGGAACATTGCTATGTTAAAAAAACAGAAAGTTTGGCCTTTAATAATAATGATTTTAATAGTAAAAGAACACTCAATGCAGCATATTTTTTCGTGCTATCTGTTAAGAGACCGTAATGACAGTGATTGGCAATACATTTACTGTGAAGATCAATGAAGAGGGAATAGAAGGACAAGAAATCAGCTTACTGCTCGGAGCAGAAAACATTAAGCATGTGTACTAAAGGGAGGGTGCCATCAGTCCTAGGGGGTTATATAGGCTGATAGACAGACAACAGAGAGGACAAAAGGACGGGAAAAGAAAAAGAAGGGATTATAAGATAAAGACCAATAACATGACCAAATTATAGATGCCCCTAAGATAGTTCTTGTATGCACAGTCTTTGGCAAAGTTAAGTGTTGACAAATGCTTCTCACCTACATAAATGACTGTGGGCCACCTTTCAACTTCAATGTATTTATTTATTCTTCAGTAGAAATCTATGGTACATTTATTGTTTTGAGCAGTTTCCTTCAACATCTGCTTTCAGATATTGTCTATTTGTCTTTCTGAACTATAACTACATATAAAGGTTCAGATAACACAAATAAAATAGATTCTGTAATCATGACAATCCAAAAACAACATACTTGCTTTTTTTTAAACTATTTTAGAATAAATCAGAAAACTGCAAAACTTCCAGTGTGTTTGGCCGCAACTACAGGACTGTTGCTGGAATCTTAGAACACCTGAGTCAATTGTTTAAAGCAATTCACCTGGACTGTAGGTGTTTATTTGCTCATAAACAGTATATGACGTTAGCATTTCTTGTTTTGTGTAAAACGTGATTGACAACTTGTACAATATCTAGAAGAAATGTCATAATGAAATGTCAATGAAGTTGAAAGCCAAAGTTACACATGCTGTCTGCATCTGATGAACAGTTCTCGATAAAGGTCACTTCTTTGAGGGACAGAATGAAATCCAGTGAAGTCTGGAGCCATTCTTCCCAAGTCTTACAAAACATGGCCTTGTGAGGGGGTTGCAGATAAGAAACCATTTCAGTCAAAAGGGAACAAGCAGAAAATATTGCAAGAATGATTCCTAAGCTTAAAAACTATTCAAAACGATTACAAAGCCATTTCTTACTATTGCACAGTATGTATACCAACTGTAATATTAATAATTATTACATTTTAAAAGTATATATAAAATAAGATTTCAGAAATTGACCAAAAAGTTACACAGACAAATTAAATAGACATAGCCTTGATTAAACAGTCAGATGACTGTGCAAAGTCAATGGTGTGCAATACAAGCAGAACGTTATCTTCAGAATGTAACCATTGTGTGTACCCAAGGGGTCAATGAAGTAAAAAGGTACTGTAACCTGTTTAAACATTGACAGTGGATATCACTATTTATCTAGTGCCTCCACCAAAGACACATGCAGATCAAAGTCATGCAGGCACAGATACCGGTACACAGACCCAGTTGTGTAGTGATGTATTACATCTAACAAAGACATGTACAGTGCATCCGGAAAGTATTCACAGCATTACACCCTTATTCCGAAATGGATTCACAGCCTCTGCTCAATACTTTGTGAAGCACCTTTGGCAGCAATGACAGCCTCAAGTCTTTTTGAATGTGATGCTACAAGCGTGGTACACCTATTTTTGGGCAGTTTCTTCCATTCTTCTTTGCAGGGCCTCTCAAGCTCCATCAGGTTGGATGGGAAGCCTCAGTGGAGAGCCATTTTCAGATCTCTCCAGAGATGTTCAATCGGGTTCATGTCTGGGCTCTGGCTGGGCCACTCATGAACATTCACAGAGTTCTGTAGCCACTCCTTTGTGATCTTGGCTGTGTGCTTAGTGACATTGTCCTGTTGGAAAATGAACCTTCACGTCAGTCTCAGGTCCAGCAGGTTTTCAGCAAGGAAGTCGCTGTACATTGCTGCATTCATCTTTCCCTTGATCCTGACTAGTCTCCCAGTTCCTGCCAATGAAATACATGCCCACAGCATGATGCTGCCCCCACCATGCTTCACTTAAGGGATGGTAGTGGCCAGGTGATGAGCAGTGCCTGGTTTCCTCCAGACATGAAGCTTACCATTCAGGTCAAAGAGTTCAATCTTTGTTTTGTTTCTCATGGTCTGAGAGTCCTTCAGGTGCCTTTTGGCAAACTCCAGAGGGGCTCTCTACTGCCTTTTACAGAGGAGTGGCTTCCGTCTGGCCACTCGACCATACAGTCCTGATTGGTGAAGTGCTGCATAGATGGTTGCTCTTCTGGAAGGTTCTCCTCTCTCCACAGAGAAATGCTAGACCTCTGTCAGAGTGAACATTGGGTTCTTGGTCTCCCCTGATTGCTCAGTTTGTCCGGGCGACCAGCTCTAGGAATTGTCCTGGTGGTTCCAAACTTCTTCCATTTACAGATGATGGAAGCCATTTACAGATGATGGAAGACCTTCAATGCATCAGATATTTTTCTGTACTTTTCCTCAGATCTGTGCCTCGATACAATCCTGTCTCGGAAGTCTACAGACAATTCCTTGGACTTCATGGCTTGGTTTGTGCTCTGACATGCACTGTTAACTGTGGGACCTTATATAAACAGGTGTGTGCCTTTCCAGATCATGTCCGATCAACTGAATTTACCACAGGTGGACTTCATTTTAGGTTGTGGAAACATCTCAAGGATGATCAGTGGAAACAGGATGCACCTGAGCTCAATTAATCTGAGTGTCATGGCAAAGGCTGTGAATACTTATGTACATGGGCTTTATTTGTTTTTTATTTTTAATAAATTTGCTAAGATTTCAAACAGACTACTTTCACTTTGTCATTATGGGGAATTGTTTGTATTTGAAGGAATTGATGGAAATAATTAATTTAATCCATTTTGGGAAGTGCTGTGAATACTTTCCGGATGGACTGAAAATGAATTGTTATCAGCCCAATGTGTTATCAGAAATGTATTGGGAATGGGGCCTTGTCAAAAACAATTGGGAGGATGTTGGAACTTTTATTTTTGACCTTTTCTTTAGGGAGGAAAGTGGAAGGCTATGCAATTCTTTTAGAGAGGTTTGAAAGCGGGTTTTCGGGTGTGAATATATTTACTTTTCTTTTCTTTATTTTATGGTACCTCCATTTATTGAACTGCTAATGGAGCTGCGTTCACAAGCCCACACATTCAGGCAGAAATAAGCATTTGTTGTTACTAAACCAGTGGTCCTCAAACCCTTCCATGGAGGGCCTAGTGCATGCAGGTTTTCGCTTTTACCTTCTGATTGAGTAGCTCACTAATTGGTTAGGATCTGCCCTCACCTGGCAGTCTAGGTCATAATTATGCTCTTATTGAAGGCAAAGACTAAAAACCAGCATACACTAGGCCCTCCATGGAAGGGTTTGAGGACCACTGTACTAAACTAAACTTGGCAAAGCTACCATCTAAGACACTAAATAATGATATGGGATGGGTAAAAAATGTAGCCCATTCAAATAATATTCTCACTCTTGCTGTCTATGTTGTTTTTCAAAGACAATGTTTTAGTTTAGTTTAGCTACAATTTTGGAAATGTCAGCAGAATTAATTGGAGAGTAGTGGTGATCATATATTATCCATGATAATGCAGCCATTCTTTTATTTTATTTTTCTACCCAGCTCTTTAATTAGACAGCTAGTCACAGTATTATTAAAATAGCATTGTAAAATGTACTTGGTTATGATAGGTTAAATTTAAGGACATGCAACACACATTAAGTGGCCAAACTGTGCAACCCATTTGGCCAAAATTTGTAATTTAGTATGAATGAGAGCATATTATTGTTGTTTAAACTTTTGGTCTCAATTGATGCATAGCTAGTAGGGTGGGACCTTTCATTTTAAATTAAATTGGAGGGAATTTTTGTTACAGCCAAGGGGCATTTTGCTTTTACTGAATAATAGGTAGTCCCTTACATCTTGAAATTCAGGACATTTACTGGCCAGCAGGGAAACCTGAGCCCATTTATTATAAATGAAAGTAATGGTCTTATCAGTATTTTTTATGACAGCACAAGTAGGAAACAGAGGCTAGTGAAACAGGCCTGTAGGGGGAGACAGAGAGGAAGGGCAGAGAAGCCAAGCCAAGGACTGCTACACCATTCTCACTCTGACACTTTTTATTGTAAAAGTCAATTTTGTATATATATATAATTTTTTTTACTGGAGGCATAATTTCAACATTTTTGTGGGTGTTTTATTTTCCATGGTAAAACTGTGGTAGTTTCACTGACACTACTCTCTAGCTGGTGAGATCAAGCTGATCAAAACTATCTGGACCACATTTACTGTATACAGCGAAATATTTACATATTTGGACCCATTCCATCTCTGTCCATATAACTAAATCTCCAACCTCTAGCATCCACAAAATTTTATGAGTAGAGTTAGCTAGCCCTCTGCCGGAAAATCCAGGTTAGACCCGCTTGGGTTTATAGATGGTCAAACTGGTCATGAGCTGGTCGAGCTGGTCAACCAGCTCAGGAGGAAAGCTGGTTAACCAGGTGGGTTGAGATGTTAGACCAGTTTGGTCCAGCTGCAGAACTGGTACACTAGCTTGGTGAAACTGGTCATAAGATGCTGACCAGATTGGTCAGGCTGGTCATGTTTCTTGAGATGGTTGCCAAGTTGGGTAATTGATGCACGTGGGAAGCGAAGGCTGGCCCATGTGATCCAATCCAACATATGAGCTACTGTAGCTCAAATTGCTGAAAAAAAGCTGGTTCTGATAGAAAGGTGTCAGAACACACTGCATCACAGTTTATTGCATATGGCGCAGCTGTTTTGGTGGTAAGTGGGGCCTACACAATATTAGGCAGGTGGTCATGATGTTATGGCAGATTGGTGTATCTATAGATATATACACATTTTCTCATTTGATTTAAATTATTCTATTAATTTACATTTAACTGTGGTCACATATTATGGTATGATAAACATACAAGACCTCTTTCTGTTTTGTATGGATGGATCTGACAGACCAGACACAGTGGTCTCTCTGATGCCATCTGATGGATGTTAATAAAGTTGCTTACTATCAGAGTAAGTGATTAACAATGGGATTTGTCTGTAGAGCAGAACATCAGCATGCCCTGCTCCAGCCTATTCCTCTGTTTAGATTGGTGGATACTAGCTCATGCACCTATTCCTCTGTTTAGATTGGTGGATACTAGCTCATGCACCTATTACTCAAAGTCTGGTATAGGAAGAAAAACAATAAGATTTATCCAACAATATTGAAGTTCACTTTTTGAATGGTGGTAAAGGATACATAAGGAAAATCAAACACTATTAATCACAGGTTCCTGCTGATGTAACGATCCCCCCTAACGGGATAATCCATACTTGCCACATTCTATGTATTGTGTTCATTTTGGGTTGCTCCCCTGTGTGTTCTTGTTTAGGATTCTACCCTGTGTGTGTTGGTTTGGATCAGGTTCCTGCTTCTCTAATTATATGACCATATCACATGTTTCAGTTATCCTATAGATCAGTGGTTCTCAAACCTCTCCTTGGGGACCCCCTCCAGTCCATGTATTTGAACTACCCCTGAGCTAGCATACCTGATTCAACTTATCTACTAATCAACATGTTGTTTAATAGGGAATCTGATCAGATGGTTCAGGGCAACAGCTAAACTGTGTCATGTCTGGGGGTCCCCGAGGAGAGGATTGAGAACCACTGCTATAGATCATCAATATGTCTAATCAGTGCACAGATGTTTTCTATTTACCCTAATTAAGTCTGGTATTTAGTTTGTGTGTTTTAGTAATTTCCCTGTCAGTTATTGTTGATGTCCTTCCATGATTATTCTGTGTCGATTTATATGTATTATTACAGTTTTTCCCCTTTTATTTTGTAAACAGTGTTTTCTTCATTAAATCACTGTTTATTTGGTAATTCACCTTTGCATCTGCCTCATCCCTTCCACACCAACATGGAGAATTGTGACAGAATAACCAACCTTCAAAAAGAGACAGCGAAGGAAGATGAGGCACAGCTGACCGGCACAGGAAACCTGCAACAGCCCGGTAGGTGAGCTAAACGCATAATTCGAGGAAGTGGCATACGTATTTCGTGCCACTTTCGAGAGTATGCATGAGTCACGGGACTATACGCTCTATTCTCACAACAACGGGATAGCAGAAGAGGTGTAAAGTACGCTTGACTCTCCCTACCAGGTGTGTGGCAGCTCACTGACTGGAGCGACACACGCCAAAGAGGAAAACCGGGGAAAGCATTTTTTGGAGGGGCTATAGCGGATGGATTAACCCCGCTTGGAGGTAGGAGAGGAGAAAATGCAGGACGGCAGAGCAGAGAACGGCGAGAGAGAGAAGGACTTGGAGGATCAGTTGGAGACCAGGCTGGAGATAGGTGAGGGGGACACGGACTGTGATCTCCAGAGCGCAAATCCTAATTGGCTAGTGACAAGCCCACAACTCACTCTACCACCTGCCAGCCCTAGTCAGTTAGTCCCCCTTACCGCTAGTTCTGCAACCCTGGAAATGGGGGCTGCTGGTGGATCTCCAGGACACTCCTCAACCCAGTACACAACCCACAACGTGCTCCCAGCCTCAGCTATGGTGGACTTTCTCCTCAACCACGGCTTCAGCTCTGCTCCTTCCTCCCGTGTCAACTGTGCTGCCACCTACGCCCATGCCTGCAACACCTGCTGTCACGTCCATGCCAGTGGCTCCACGCTCCGTGGGTGTTACGGAGGGCATACTCGCCATGGAGACGTCCTGTCTGTTGTAGAGCCTGTGCCGGTGGCGCCTCACACAGGGGAAAGGAGTCCCCAACTCCTCGTCTGGTGGTGATCACACCTCAGCCCTATAAAATGTGACGTCACTGGCAAGTGAATGAAACTACAGGGGAGGAGATCAGTTGACTTCCGTATCTTTTTTGTTATGCACCTGAATCAATGTGATTGGATACTAAAACAGTGCACTTTTTGCAGGAATATTACGCATTTCTGTCTTCTGTAAATAGCTACGTAGCTACATAGAGTGGGAGTTTTTCAACAATGGCGAATGCAAGCATGGAAATACCTGAAGCTGGACAATTTCAACTTTCATCAAGTGTTATTGATGGGTAATATCCAAACATACATTTGATCTGGAATACAGTGAGGAAGAAATATGACTTTATCGGTTGAATCAATATAGCCAGCTCTCGAGCAGGGTCCAGCTGTGGCTTGGGCGTTCCCGTTATGACATAAAAACGCCCATTGGGCATTTCTGGTAGCGTTTCATTGACCAGTTGTTTTTCGCGAGTTCAAATCCAGACCGACACTTTGTGTGTGTTTTGTTCCCCATTGCAGCGTGACGCAGACAGGCGATTTTTACTTTTAATCATTACATTAACCATAAGCCTTACCAAAACCCTTACCCTAACCTTAACCACTCTGAAACTACTGAAATGCTACGTCATGATGCTTCCAATCGAATTACATTAGTTTTAAAACGTGCTGAGAGACACGAAAAAACAAGAAAATTGTGTCTGTGTACATGAATCAACAGATTAAAATTGCATGACTATATCACGAAATGCCTTGAGACTGCGTTGGTTAGTAACCTCATGCCTAACCTTAACCCTAACCTTAACCGTGAATGTTGTAATATAATTAATTTGAACACTATGGAATATGTGTTCCGGGGCATTCCAGTTTGCGAAAACAGGAACCCCCACCAGCACGAGAATGCCCATTTTGATTTAACATTTAGATTTAACATTTAACATTTAGACTTAACATTTATGCTAAATCTAAATGTTAAATCTAAATGCTAAATGTTAAATCTAAATGCTAAATCCATCCATCTTCGTCCGCTTATCCAGGATAACATAAATGCTAAATGTTAAATCTAAATGTTAAATGTAAATGTAAATGTAAATGTAAATCTAAATGTTAAATGTAAATCT
This sequence comes from Umbra pygmaea, assembly GCA_016801145.1. Taxonomy (NCBI): domain Eukaryota; kingdom Metazoa; phylum Chordata; class Actinopteri; order Esociformes; family Umbridae; genus Umbra; species Umbra pygmaea. The sequence continues at coordinate 60,797 of JACXGM010000604.1, forward strand.
AAATCTAAATGTTAAACCTAAATGTGCTTGGTAAAACTAAATATTTAGCTAATGTGCAAATTCACACAGCAGGTCAGTGGAAGTAGGCCTTAAAAATAAAAGCTTGATGAAAAGCAATGGCGGCAAACTGAGAAGCACTGTCCTGTCCTGTTAGTAGTGTCAATAGGATTGTCCCGGGACAGTCAGTAATAGTGGGTATTAGTATTATAATAGTGTGTAATAGTGGATGTTAGTATTGTAACAGTGTGTATTAGTATTGTAAAAGTGTGTATTAATAGTGTGTATTAGTAGACAGTCAGACACAAACCTGTTACTCCCATTACTGACCTGGGACAGTCAGACGCTGTCCTGTACACTGTTCTGTGACTCCCATGACTGTCTGCCCAATCCAATCACACCATACAATTACTCCGCCCACTCCATTCAGCTAATCCATACTCCAACTGTATTTTTGTTTTAATAGTGTGTATTAGTTATGTAATAGTGTGTAATAGTATTGTAATATTGTGTATTAGTATTGTAAAAGTTTTCAATAGTGTGTATTGATATTATAATAGTGTGTATCATTATTGTAATAGCACATAGGTGTGTATAAGTATTGTAATAGTGTGTATTAATAGTGTGTATAAGTATTGTAAT
>JACXGM010000605.1:0-33702 GCA_016801145.1 Umbra pygmaea
AGGGTACAAGCGGCCGAAATGGGTTTCCTCAGGAGGGTGGCGGGCGTCTCCCTTAGAGATAGGGTGAGAAGCTCAGTCATCCGTGAGGATCTCAGAGTAGAGCTGCTGCTCCTTTGTGTCGAAAGGAGCCAGTTGAGGTGGTTTGGGCATCTGGTAAGGATGCCCCCTGGGCGCCTCCCTAGGGAGGTGTTCCAGGCACATCCAGCTGGAAGGAGGCCTCGGGGAAGACCCAGGACTAGGTGGCGAGATTATATCTCCAACCTTGCCTGGGAACGCCTCGGGATCCCCCAGTCGGAGCTGGTTAATGTGGCTCGGGAAAAGGACGTTTGGGGTCCCCTGCTGGAGCTGCTGCCCCCGTGACCCGATCACGGATAAGCAGATGAAAATGGATGGATGGAACGTTTCCAACTTGAGTAACACAAGGAGAGCTAGAGCTAATGGCAAGTGGTGGTGATGAATCAAGATGGGAAAATCCTCAAATTCGTTTACAGAAAAAAATAGACTAATATTGCTAAACGTCAGCCTTGCCTGTTATTATTATTTATCTCAGACATGTATAGAATGTAATTAAGATAACAATATGACACATGCACATAAAACAAACTTTTTACTACGTGTTGGGAATCTAAGTGTTTTGCTTGTAAGGAAAGTGTCACGATCCCGCCCTCCTGGACCTTTTTCCCTTTTCTTTGTGTGTCTATTCCATTATCCTGGTGCCCTTGTGTGTGGGTTTGGTCTGTCTCTGTGTTTGTTTGTCTGAACCACGTTCCCGAGTTCCTGTTCCTGTTTTCTGTGCACCCTTGAAGGCACCAGTCCCATCAACAGTCATCCCGAGCACCTGTTCCCCCTGCCGCACCTGGGGCTGATTGCCACCCTCCCTATATAAGGGAGATGTTCACAATCAGTCCCGAATGAAAAAGGCAAGCGGGGTGATGTTGTATCAATTACGGGAAAGTGCTGATTGGCATGGCATCCTCGTGGGGTTCCAGTGCGGCTGGGTTGGAACAGGAGCTCGCCAAAACTCCAGAATTTGATAGACAGATGCGAGGAGGGGGCAGTCTGGATACCGAGGTGGTGGTGGGTTGTGACAGCTGTGACATAAAAGAGGTCGGCATGGAGGGGAGTTTGGATGGGACTGTGGGTGTTATAGGTGTGGGGGTAGATTGTGAGGAGTCACATTATGTATGGAGGAAGAAGAAACGTGCACGGAAGAAAGAGGTTGGTGAGTGTAGTTCGGGAGAGGGTGAAGGTGAAGGGCCGGCACGGGGTGTTGTGGAGCAGGAGTTTAAGGTGATTGTGGTGTTTGCAGCCCCGACAGGTAAGATGTTACACCCTGTGTCACTCACTGCGGCGATTAGGGATCAGATTGAGAGGGTGACGGATGCTAGGTGTTTGAGTGGTGTCAGGGTTCTTATTGTGGTGGGTAGTGTGGCTCAAAGAGATAAGTTGCTGAAGTTGGAGGTGTTTAATGGGGGTAAGGTGAAATGTCTGGTGCCTGGAAGTGTGGCGAAGGGGAGAGGTGTGATCACGGGTGTTCCAGAGGATCTGTCTATGGAGGAGCTTAAAGAGGTGGTGTTGGGAGGGGTTGTGCTTGAAGCGAGATGGATGGGCAGCAGGGCGTTGGGGTTAGAAAAGGTGAGTCCCACAGTGTTGTTTGAGTTTGGTGGGCCATTGCCGAGTAGGGTGCACTTACTGTTTCTTCGTTTTTATGTGAGGGAAAATGTGCCACCGCCACTGAGGTGTTTTAAATGTCAGCGTATGGGGGGTGTGGCTGCTGTGTGCAGAGGGCAGGGTAGGTGTGGTCGGTGTGGGGGTCGACATGAGTATGGCAAGTGTGGGGTAGGGGACAAGGTGAGGTGTTGTACTTGTGGTGGGGAGCACAGTGCTGCATTTGAAGGGTGTATGGTTCATAAGAGGCACAGCGGGTTAAGGTGGTGGATAAAGTCACGTATGCTGAAGCAGTGCAGAGAGTAGGTGGACTTGGAGTAGGTGTGCAGGTGGAGAAGAAGTGGGATGGAGGCCCGGTGTCGGAGGAAGGTTTGGGTGTTTACAAGGTGGTGTTGTCTGAGATGTGTAAGCATGCACTGCAAAAAAGGGGTGTCAAAACGCAAGATAAAAACACTAAATTTGAGAGAAAAGGTACACAAACAAGTGAAGATATCTTGCTACATGGACATATAATTTCACTTGTTTTATGTACCCCTCAATTCTTGAATTAAGATTGGTTGTGCTTGATTTAAGATTATAGTGTAAAGTTGAACACTTAAACGTTCAATATGTAGTTTTTGGCCGCTAGGGGTCTCTCAATCAAAACAATAGCAAAAGATGTACTTGGATGACGTCGGGAAGTAGCGTGGGATCATGGGTTTTATTATCGTCATCAATGAAAACCTTCCAATCTAGCGTCTCCGGCAGAAAAAATTTTCACTGACAAGGTAATGTATTGTTAAAAATATTATAACTTTATTCACGTTATGTTTGGAGGTTCCCTGGAACTTAGAGCAACTTGAGCAGTCAAAGATTATATGACGCCATTGACAGAAGTCAAAATGAAACGTCCCGTGTCTTCGAATTATATTATACATTTCTCTGGGGTTGAAAGGTCTCCACCACGCCCCGACCAGCAGAGGTCTCCACCACGCCCAGTCCACCTGAGGTCTCCACCAAGCCCAGTCCACCCAAGGTCTCCACCACGCCCAGTCCACCAGAGGTCGCTTCCCAGTCTCAGCCACCAGAGGCCGCGCCACGACCACAAGAGGCTGCTGTTTCCGCGCTACGGCCAGAAGAGGCCGCTGTTTCCGCGCCACGGCCAGAAGAGGCTGCTGTTTCCGCGCCACGGCCAGAAGAGGCCGCTGTTTCCGCGCCACGGCCAGAAGAGGCCGCTGTTTCCGCGCCACGGCCAGAAGAGGCCGCTGTTTCCGCGCCACGGCCAGAAGAGGCCGCTGTTTCCGCCCCACGGCCACAAGAGGCCGCTGTTTCCGCGCCACGGCCAGACGAGGCCGCTATTTCCGTGCCACGTCCACAAGAGGCCGCTGTTTCCGCCCCACGTCCAGAAGAGGCCGCTGTTTCCGCTCCACGGCCACAAGAGGCCGCTGTTTCCGCTCCACGGCCACATGAGGTCGCTTAAGTTCCCCGGCCAGTAGAGGTCGCTCAAGTTCCCCGGCCAGCAGAGGTTGCTCAAGTTCCCCGGCCAGCAGAGGTTGCTCAAGTTCCCCGGCCAGCAGTGGTCGCTCAAGTTCCCCGGCCAGCAGAGGTCACTCAAGTTCCCCGGCCAGCAGAGGTCGCTCAAGTTCCCCGGCCAGCAGAGGTTGCCCAAGTTCCCCGACCACCAGAGGTCACTACCCAGTGTTGGCCATCAGAGGTCGCTCACGATCCACCTCGGCCACCAGAGGTCGCTCACGATCCGCCTCGGCCACCAGAGGTCGCTACACCACCATCAATCGAGCCCAAGCCTTGCCTTGTCTCCGAGTCCGAGCCTTGCCTTGTCCCCGAGCCCGAGCCTTGCCTTGTCCCCGAGCCTTGCCTTATCCCCGAACCTGAGCCTTGCCTTGTCCCCGAGCCTTGCCTTGTCCCCGAGCCTTGCCTTGTCCCCGAGACCGAATCTTGCCTTGTCCCCGAGCCCAAGCCTTGCCTTGTCCCCAAGCCCGAGCTTTGCCTTGTCCCTGAGCCTGCCCTTGTTCCTCCTCCAGTCCCCGTGCCATTGCCTACACCAGTCCCTGTGCCATTGCCTGCCCCTGTCCCAGTGCCATTGCCTGCCCCTGCCCCAGTGCCATTGCCTGCTCCTGTCCCAGTGCCATTGCCTGCCCCTGTCCCAGTGCCATTGCCTGCCCCTGTCCCAGTGCCATTGCCTGCCCCTGTCCCAGTGCCATTGCCTGCCCCTGTCCCAGTGCCACTGCCTGCTCCTGTCCCAGTGCCATTGCCTGCTCCTGTCTCAGTGCCATTGGCTGCCCCTGTCTCCGTGCCAGCATCTGCTCCTGTCTCAGTGCCATTGGCTGCCCCTGTCTCCGTGCCAGCGTCTGCCCCTGTCCCCGTCCCAGCGTCTGCCCCTGTCCCCGTGCCAGTTCCTGCCCTTGGCCCCGCTCTGGTGCTTGTCCCCGGGCTTGTGCTTGCCCCGGTCTCTGTGCCCCTCTCTGTGTCTGTCTGTTTGTCTGTGTCTGTCTGTGCAGTGTCCTTCCAGCTTCCTGTGTCTGCTGTGGTTCCGGTGCCTGGTCCGCCTTTGCCTCGGCCCTCGACGCCCCCTCAGGCCTTGCCGCCTCCCGCGGGGCCATTGACTCAGTCCGGACTCTGTCTCTGGTGCCGCATGCCTGGCCTCCGCTTCAGCCTTCGCTTCTGCCTTGCTCGGCCGGCCCTCCGCCTGCCCGGACTCGGCCGTCCGGCATGTCGCTGCTGCCTCCACCCTCTGGTCCGCCGTTGCTGCTTCGTCCCTCCGGTCCGCTGCTGCTGCCTCCGCCCTCTGGCCCGCCGTTGCTGCTTCATCCCTCCGGTCCGCTGCTGCTGCCTCCGCCCTCCGGCCCGCCAAGTCTCCCTCCACCTGCCTGTTCTGCTCGTCTGCCCCGCCCTGGACTGCCTCCGCTGCTCTGGTTTCTGCCGCTGCAGTCTCCTGCCTTGGTCTTCTGCCGCCTGGTGTCCGGTGGTGTGTTCACTGTTTGGCCCCTCTGGAGCTGCGCCTTGGGGGGGGATTCTGTAACATTCCTCAGTTCCTCTTTCCTGAGAACTACATCTTCCCCTTCCTAGATTGCTCAGAACTACAATTCCCATAACCCGGACTCAATCACCCTAATTCAGTACACCTGCTCTCACCCAGTCCATATATAAAGCACACATACACTATTGCCTCTTTGCGAGGTATTGTGAGTATTGATTCCTTCTTACTGAGCATTCTATTCATGTATTGTTGTTCCGGTCTGACCTTTGCATTGTTTGTCAAGTATTCTGCCTTGGATAATCCTCTGTACCTTCGCCTACATTCTTGTATTGCTATTCTGGCCTCACCACTGCATTGTTAGTTAAGTATTCTGCCTTGGATTATCCTCTGTGCCTTTGCCTACATTCTTGGATTGTAGAATAAACATTGTTCCTTTTACCTTGGGAGTGATTCATTACACTGTGTAGTGTGGTAAATATATGTAGTTAAGGGAAGGAATGCTAGGATAGATGTTGTGGTATGTGCTGTTAGGGAGTTTATAATAATAATACATTCAACTTATATATAATAATAATACATTCAACCCCGATACCAAAGACCGATACCTCACGTGACATAACTGACAGAATTTTTGTGCACAGAGACAGCAGCGGCAGGCACAATGTCAGCCTCAGCGGTGTGGAAATACTTTAAAATTAATGACAACAACCCACACATTGCGAACTTTATGCTTTGTTCTGCATCAAGAGGAGGTGCGAAACCCAGTACATATGATACAAGTAACCTGATGAAACATCTGAAATTACAACACGAAAATGAGCAAAAAATAATTTGTATAGGTATCGGTATCGGTGAGTACCAGAAAAAAAAAATCGGTACTCGTACTCGGTCCTTAAAAAATAGTATCGGTGCATCTCTAGTAAAAACTGACCCTCAAACTGCAATACGTACTGTACCATGAGTTAGGCTTACCTTTACACCCCTATTTTGCAGCAAAAGCCCACTGAGCACAAACAACTGATGACACTAATTTCTGTTTTAAAAGATATCATCTTGAAAGACGTGACTAACTGGTGACCAAACTGGTTGAACTGGTTAGTTCAAGGTGTACTATTTCAATTGTCATTTTAAGAAATGTATATGATCTTGTCTCTGAGTTACGTTATCACATGATTTTGATGTCAACTGGGAAGACCACTGCTCCACGTGGAGATGGTTTAAAGCTCCTTGTTATAATTGTTATATTGGTTCAAATATGTTTTGAGATGTTTGTAGCTTACTATAATGTAATTTGCTAATGACACACAGCTTTGGCGTAACATCTAAACATCTATTAGGTTTGACTACTTGGAACTCTTGGTAATAAAGCATTTCCTCTAGACCATGCCATTCTGCTTGTTAGTACAGTTGTTTCTTTTTTATTTCAGGGATATGTCAATCACTTTGTTGGTTACATGATTACACAACATGCCCAATCAGATTCATGGTCTTCCTAACCACCATCTTTAGAAACATTTTCAAAAAGGTCTATCAGATTGTTATGATCAGATTTCCTGTCCATTCGCTTTAGTGCAAAGAATGCTCATTTTTATTATTATTTCATTTTTATATTACCAGGTAGGCCAATTGAGAATATATTGTCATTTGCAACGGCAACATGGCCAAGATAAATCGCAATGCTTCGAAACAACAAAGTTACAAATGAAGAACACAAAAGTACAGAATACAGAACGCAGCATACTCAGAGCATATGGTAGGACGTTTATACAGTTTGTGCAAATGAGGTCTAAATTAGAGAAATACAGTAGATAAGCCGATATGCAGAAGTGGCAGGGCAATAACAATGGAAAAATAACACTTGAGCATAATTGTGCAAATGATAGAGTGTAAATAATGTACAAAATATATATATACATATCAAATATATGACCAGGCAACGGAAGTTCATAAATAACATAAATCATAATTTTTTTGCATTGCAGGACAGTCTCTCTCGCTATGGTCGTGGGTTCAAGCTCAACCATGGATTCTCTGACTTTCCTCAGTTCCCTGAACAAGGCAGCGCAAAATTGGCATAGCGCTGCCCGTGATTTAGGTTAGAATTAAGTCAGATAACAGCGACTTCTTGTGTACAGATCGGGCACCTGTGAATTAAAAGATCATAATCATCCTGTGCATGATCCGAATAAATGCTTCTGTGTTGGGTGAACAGTGTGAAAAGAATCGGTGGCTCGGGCGACATGTGGTTGGATGAAACATGTGCACGCTCCTAGTCATCCCACAGATCTGTTGGAGTTGTACCATAGAAATAGAATGGATAGAAAGGCCAGTACAATTCAAATCAATATAGCAGAATGGTCAAAGCGGCAGCCATTTTTATGTGTACCATTCCATTGCAAAGATCTAGCGGCCTACTTCCGCATTAAACTGATTCCCATGTTGTCACCGTGACAACTAATAACAATCGCCATTTTGTTTTGTACTAATCAAATGACCATGCCAAGCAGTTCAATGGCCTTTCTATCCATTTAATTTCTATGAGTTGTACACCCTGTAAACTCTTTGTTTTCATTTATTAGATTACTGGTTAATGAAGTCACTTTACCTTAATCATAAACATTGCAAAATGTGTAAACTCTGCCAAACCCAGAAAAGTACTTTTAATAGATACTTTTTACAACTCTGCTTGTAGCTCAGGGCCTGAAATAAGGAGATGCATATTCTTTATACCATTTGAAAGAAAACACTTTTGTCTTTTGTGGAGATTTAAAACGAACGTGGGAAAATATAACACCATAGAAATTGAATATATATAGAAGCCTTATTGAACTGTATTGCTTGGTCATTCGATTAGTACACAAAAAAATGGCGAATGTTGTTAGTTGTCACGGTAACAGCATGCGTCAGTGGTAGGGATGCTCATTTCGGGTAATTTTCCTGACCGACAACCGGAACTCTTTAACCGATTATTAACCGTTAACTGATAAGATTATAAAATTCAATTGGCTTTAAATAAAACATTAAATTGACGAGTGTCTGTAACCCGTTAAATATACAAACATTTTTTTCCACGGATTTGTTTTAATGTCTAAACAGCATACAGAACAGATCAACAACAGCTGCCGGGTGCACCAGCTTTGCGTATAAGTTCACTGGGGTGCAAAGTCCACACTAAACGATACGATGAAACTATTGTTTCATAAACATGTGTCGATGTTTGGTTTCACTTTCATTTTCACACACGTAATGTCCACACCAACCAAAATGTTGTCGCAGAAAATCCGTCGCAGACGTTTTCACTTTCTGCTTTCAATAATCAAAGGAAAGTAGCCTTGATGCAGTGTTTACCGAGTTGTCAAATTACAGAATGAAAACACTCGGTGACAATCTGGAACAAAGTTGTTGCTTACTATTGCAAATAAGGGCTATATTTCATTAACACAAAACAAAATGTTGATAACGCTTGCTATGCGTTATGTTACTAACTATACAATAACTGCCGAGCGCTCCCATTTCATTGAAATTACCATTACGGTCCTCTACAAAAATAAAATGCTTGTTGTCAATCACTGTGTGTTGTTTTTAAGGTAACCTTATTTTGTCGGCTATAATGCATCCGGAGCATGATGAATTATAGCCGAAAAAATAATATATGCTTCCCAATACGATAGCGTTACGTTTCTGTACATGAAAAAATGAAAGCGCAAGTTAATATCACAGTCACCATAAATGTTCAAGGCTTGTCATTTTAAATGAAGAACACGTTGTAGATGCAAAACAGACAGCCGGTATATTTCGCTCCTCATTACCTATATCTACCCACCTTTCAAAACAAAGCGCCAGGCTCTGGTTGCGCGTGTTAACGCGCCACGTGATTTAACTAATATAGGCTATATATACGTAAAAAATTTAAAAAACTTCTTAACCGTTTAACTGATAGTATTAACCGGTCAAATGTTTTACTTTCGGTTAACGGTTAAACGGTCAATATGAGCATCCCTAGTCAGTGGGGCTGTAAAGTGTGTCGTACTACTAGCTTGAGAGTTTCAGTTAAAAAAAACATTTGACGAAGGACCAGGAAGCAGAGACGCAGTTCAATAGCAAATCATTTTTCTAAAATTTCGTACAAAATTTCATTACTAAATAAAATTCGGAGAACATTTGATGCGAGAAATCAACTGTGTAGATTTCAAATATTGGCTTTTTTACGAATATTTATGGCGAATTGAAAATATGCTTAAACGTTTTCGGAAGTGAGAATCTTCATAAGAGCCTGCGGGTGTAAGATAGCTAGCGAGCCAACCCTGTTTTGTACCTTAACATTTATATCTACTTGATCACATTGTTTGCCACTATTATTGAAGTTAAGTGCTGATTTAGTCAACTTTATAAGATAATGTACATACATAGTCAGAGACAAATGCTAAAATAGCATATGGCCGTTCTGAATAAGCCTGGCTGTCAATTGTCGTGTTTGTGTACTGCAGACGGCGTCCGTGAGGTGGTATTATTGCGAAATACCAGCAAGAACACGTTGTCTCAAACAGTCAGCAGCGTTATGTGCTCGTCACCTTGACTTAATTCTTCCAAGAACAACTAGCAAGAGCGTTCTCCCCAAGAACACAAGTCTGTTCTTTGCACTCTTGGTTTTGAGAAACAGCCTCAGAGTCTAAGAATGCAACGTTAGACACGACCGTAGTACTAGCAAATTCCTCTTCACAGCAAGACAGGCTATGTCGATCTTTTTCTCTGATATAATGGCAGATCGCAACCATCTGAAAGGTGCATACACCGCCACCTACTGTTAGGCCATGGATATATGTTAGCGCAGCTACTCTGTTGCTGCTGCAAAACTAAATAGTGAGTCCGCGACTTGCCGCAAATCGGTAAGATGCGGAAGTAGGCCGTTTGCACTGGAATGGTACACTTAAAAATGGCTGCCGCTCTGACCATTCAGCTATAGCTATTTGCATTGGTATGGCACTTCTATATATATTCCATTTCTATGTATAACACTGTCCCTAAAAAGGGACTCCTGCTATAAAACAGGTGAATGTTTACCTACAATAACTGGTATTCCATCTGAAAACCTTTATTCATCCATGCACTAATGAATGTATTTTAGTACTATGGAAATCCTGATGTAATTGGAATTTGGAATGGTGTTTGGAAAACATGACCAATTCTGCAAGTGGAATCCATTTCAGTGAGTTAGATTTTAAAGATATGACAAACAAACCAATCTGTACCTTCACCACAACTCTCATAACATAAAGGCAAAAATCTTTCCTCAAGTTCACTGCTTTGCAAGGATCAGACATGCTCTACTGTGCCTGGTTAATGTATGACCCATTCCAGACTGTTTAAAAGCAAATGCAGAAGCACAGACATGCAGAGAGTATAACAAAATAATTTGTTAACTAATTTTGCGCCTGTGCATACTTAGACTATAATCAGTAACAAGTGATTTTCTAGAAATAATCAAACATCTAAAACATCAAAGGAAATTTGACAGTGTACATTGGGCAAATAATGTTTGTTTATTGTGATTGTAGCTGCGGTAGAGGCAATTTGTTCAGGCCGCATTATGAATGCAATCTGGCATATTATGTGGATGTCTAGTTGTTGGCCTACTTACTTTTTAAAGTATCTTTCAAGTCAAATTTAGCGACTTTATCAGATCTCGGGGTTTCATGTCTAAAGTGCTGGACTGATATATGGTATGTATCGAGATACCATCTGAGACATAAAATTAGCCTATACCAAATTCTGCTGCGAGAGTGTCAGCCGTTGTCTTTCACGATAAAATATAGGCATAAATAAAGAAAAAAGAAACTTAGAATGACAGCGGCATAGAAGTTTGAGTCCAGCTGGGAAAACCCTAAATTCGAAGATGACGTTGATAATGTCTAGGGGCTGGTTTAGCTGGTGGAAAAACTGCCCGCAGTCCCTCTGTCAGGCTTAAGCTCTGCATACAAGGACAAATGTGGTGCCAAATGTAATACGTGTAAAAGTAGCAAATACCAAAGTGAAAATAATCTAACAGAACGTAGCAAATTCGTATACGCATCCGTAGCATATGGCCAGAGCTCGTGTTAAATTATTATTGCGAAAGATTAACAATTATGGACTCACCAACTTCATGTATAATATTCATCTCCGTGTCCCTATCCAATTCAGTTTCGGACACTGAATCCATTTCTAGTATCTCGTTGTCCCCACTGTCACTCATCTTAACTATTAACCAGTAAAATTGTTAAAAGTACACAGTTATAACATGTTGGAATGAACGCATTGGCTCTAATAATAGATTTTCAAATAGCCTATACTAAACAATAAAATAAAAAACACGACAAGTTCTAACTTGAGAAAATGGGTGTTACAGTCGTATGACAATAGCAACTGTACTGTAGGCGTATTTTTTTAGTAGCCAAGCCCCTAAACAAGACAGACGGGTTGCCGCCCAAAATGACCAATCCAGGTCCAGATAAATAATTAATGTTATTTGTGTTAACAGACCTATAATAAAATTCAGAGATAGAAAATGATGTGACGGGGATTTACAGATGCTAGATTTTCAATAGTCCTGTGATAGTGGTATACGTTACATTTTATATCACGTTAATACAAAGCAGAAATAAACAAGTTTTGTGAGTTAAAAAATCACACAAAAAGACGATTTAAACCATATACCGTGTATACGGTCGATGATTTTAAATATACACATTAGGGATTAGCATTTCGTCTATGAGGAACTAGTTGTGTAGGAAATTCACAACCTGGTAAATAACATTTCAGATTTCTCCGGAAACCTACTGCTGATTCTAGTCAACCGCAGCTCAGCTCTCACAACCGCTGAAGTGGTACAACAGGTGTGACGTATGGGCAACTTAAAATATGTAGGCGTATGTATCTAACAACTTAAATTATTTTTCCCTTCCCATTTAAGCATGTTTCACATTAGTAAAATAGTAGGCTACATTTTCAACGCAGACGGGTCAGTATCTTTGCGCTCTTCAATGAAAGAAAACGGGACTGGTCCATAATCATGATGAAAAACACACTTGGGAACTGTCGCGAGGGACAAGCCCATGCCTGTTGCATTCCTCCAGGCGAAAGTACGCACAGTGTGACCGGGGTCGCTAGGTGACGTCGATTTGGGTGTTTTTATGCGGGTTTACGTCATGTATGGTTTCGTCATGTCCGCACGTGATTTTTTCGAGCTCACTTCTGTGTTACCTGGAAGATGGGTTTCTGAAAAAGCCTGGGATGCCGGGGGTGATTAAATATAATTTCAATTATGATAATGTAGCCTATGCTACTGCTCAATTCCTTCCACAGGCATACATGTTTATCTCCAGTCAGATTTATTGTTAAAAAATTCCCTTATATATCTTAAGCTGGTGTTGAATGGAATTAATATCCAGAAATCAACATTATATGATCATATTAGTACGGTTCTGTCATAGAACGTACTAAAAGAGTGGAACGTGTTCCACTCTTTTAAATACCAGGGAATTTGGTTAGATTTTGTTCAAAACACTCACTGCCGAATTGGTGAGGAAGCTGAGGTTCAAAACTGGTTTCTTTTATATGCCTATCTCATCAGCATATAATTGTAATTGTAGACACTACATTCATGTCTGCATTGGACTATGGTGATGTACTGTATATGCATGGTTCAGCGTCAGGCGGGATGTTACCGGATATAAATTTACCTAAAGGATTATTAGGAACACCCATTCAATTTCACATGGCAGTTGCTTCAATGCATTAGTGGTAACAAGGCATGATGGATCCATGTTCTCATTCTGTTTACGCCAAATTCTGACTCTACCATCTGAATATCCCAACAGAAATCGAGACTCATCAGACCAGGCAACATTTTTCCAGTCTTCAACTGTCCAATTCTGGTGTGCTCTGGCAAATTGTAGCCTCTTTTTTCTATTTGTAGTGGAGATTAGTATACCCGGTGGGGTCTTCTGCTGTTGTAGCCCATTTGCGTCAAGGTTGTGCGTGTTGTTGCTTCACAAATGCTTTGCTGCATACCTCGGTTGTAACAAGTGATTATTTCAGTCAAAGTTGCCCTTCTATCAGCTTGAAGCAGTCGGCCCATTCTCCTCTGACCTGTAGCATCAACAAGGCATTTTCGCCCACAGGACTGCCGCATACTGGATGTTTTTCCCTTTTCACACCATTCTTTGTAAACCCTAGAAATGGTTGTGCGTGAAAATCCCAGTAACTGAGCAGATTGTGAAATACTCAGACCAGCAAGTCTCGCACCAACAACCACGCCAGGCTCAAAGTTGCTTAAATCACCTTTCTTTCCCATTCTGACATTCAGTTTGGATTTCAGGAGTTTGTCTTGACCAGGACCACACCCCTATGATGGCTATTTCCAGCAGGATAATGCACCATGTCACAAAGCTCAAATCATTTCAAATTGGTTTCTTGAACATGACAATAAGTTCACTGTACTAAAATGGCCCCCACAGTCACCAGATCTCAACCCAATAGAGCATCTTTGGGATGTGGTGGAACGGGAGCTTTGTGCCCTGGATGTGCATCCCACAAATCTCCATCAACTGCAAGATGCTATCCTATCAATATGGGCCAACTTTTCTAAAGAATGCTTTCAGCACCTTGTTGAAACAATGCCACGTAGAATTAAGGCAGTTCTGAAGGTGAAAGGATGTCAAACACAGTATTAGTATGGTGTTCCTAATAATCCTTTAGGTGAGTGTATGTGTCCGCATAAAGCAGACTTGACAAACGTGCTTCCACAAGGCAAGACTGTTACTATCGTGTTGAACTACTCGATCTATTGGGAACTCCAACTTCCAGTTGTACAATGGCACGGTGTCGCAATGCACAATTTGGATAACTTGAACTTATGTGACAAAGCGCAAGCCCGCAAGGCAAATGGATCTTATGGATCGCTCCATTGACAATGAATGACATCCGGCGCAACGCAACGCATTTCGATGTGTCCAGTGGACATCCTTCCTTATGGTACAGATCCACTTGTCTGTGCTACACTTCTGTCGCGTCGCACCTCGCTCTATTCTTATGGGTGAAGTCAAGCGACTTCAACGCGCCCGCAACGCATCCCGGGAAGGCGGTGCTGCATTTAAGAAGATGTGAGAGGCTGTGGCAGCAAAAACTGTACTGTCCTGTTAGTAGTGTGCTGTACACTGTCCTGTAAATCCCAAGATTGTCCTGTGACTCTTATGACTGTCCTGTGACAGTAAGACACTGTCCTGTACACAGTCCTGTCAATCCCATGACTGTCCTGTGACCCCCATGACTGTCCTGTGACAGTCAGACACTGTCCTGTACACTGTCCTGTAAATCCCACAACTGTCCTGTGACTTTTATGACTGTCCTGTTACAGTCAGATACTGTCATGTACACTGTCCTGTGAGTCCCATGACTGTCCCCCCATGCCAACCACAGCATACAGTTACTCCGCCCCCTCCACTCACCTAATCCATACTCCAACTGTATTAATATTGTAAGTGTGTAATAGCATGTAATAGTGTGTATTAGCCATAGATTTGTATGGTATTAGCGTGTATTCGTTTTGTAATATTTTATTTTAATGTTTAGTGTTGCAATAGTGTATTTAGTATTATAATAGTGTGTAATAGTGTGTATTAGTGCTGTAATAGTGTGTATTAGTATTGTAATAGTGTGTATTAGTGTTGTAATAGTGTGTATTAGTGTTCTAATAGTGTGTATTAGTGTTCTAATAGTGCATAATAGTGTGTATTAGTGTTGTAATAGTGTTTATTAGTGTTGTAATAGTGTGTATTAGTATTGTATTAGTGTGTATTAGTGTTGTAATAGTGTGTATTAGTTATATAACAATGTAAAATAGTGTGTATTAGTGTTGGAGTAGTGTTTAGTAGTGTGTATAAATGTTGTAATAGTGTGTATTAATGTTGTAATAATGCATATAAGTATTGTAAGAGTGTGGATTAGTGTTGTAATAGGGTGTATTAATGTTGTAATAGTGAATATTAGTATTTTAATAGTGTGTATTAGTGTTGTAATAACGTTCCCTCCAGACAACGCAGAGAGAGAGAGAGAGAGAGAGAGAGAGAGAGAGAGAGAGAGAGAGAGAGAGAGAGAGAGAGAGAGAGACAGAGACAGAGACATCCACACTTACATTGATGCCAAGCTGTAACCGGCCATTTAATTATTAGTGTGAAGAACGAAACCATGATAAGGAAGTGTTTTTTGACATGTTCACGTGTGATCAGTAATTGTGAGGTTACTCCCTTTTGCAAGTTTAGTCATAAGGCTAAACTCACATCTTATTTTTTTATGTTTTTTTACTCACATCTTGGCCTGCTAGAAATCTTTATAAATACAGTGCCCTCCATATGCAGAGTTGTAAAAAGTACTAACTACTTGTACGAAATACTTCTACAACTCTGTACATAATGTTTGGGACAGTAAAGTCAAGAAAATTACAAACACATGTGAGCCAAATGTCCCAATTATTCTTATTTGTTAAAACATACATGTTTTTTACATTTAAGTTATAGAGCTGATGCTCTGGCTTACAGTGAGTAAAGGGACATCCCCCTGGAGTAACTCAGGGTAAAGTGCCTTGCTCAAGGACACACACAACATTTGGCACAGTCAGGAATCGAATCACAGTCAGGAATCAAACCGTCATCCTTCAGCCTACAAGTCTCGCTCCCTAACCACTGAGCTATCTGACGGCCCTGTTGTGTGTTGAAACAGACAGAAAAAAAAGGTAAGAGTATGTAGTCTGGCCTCATATTCATCTTTGAATTATATTTTCAAATGTCTTTAGTGTACATCACAAACAGCAGATTTAACTTTACTCTTCCAACACTTTTGAAGAGAACTGTAGGTTCCATGGGTCTTGTGCGCAGAGAAAGTTTTGAAATGCAGGCAGATGTGTAGGCTTAGAGGCCTGGGGATCTGGAATATTAATTTGTTTCATAAGGCTGTGCAGTCGCAGAACCAGTGGGATTCTAAGGGTGGGATAAGCTCTCGTCTCGGCACTGGAAAGTCCCAGCAGTGAGTGTAGGAGGGCTGTTAGGGCTCCAGAGAGGGTGAGTAACCAAAGCCAGAACAGGGGTTGAGATTTCACCAGGTCATTGTTTGTGCAATCTCATTTTTTAATATTCATTGTAATATTTGTGAATGGTTTAATGGTACAATCTGTACATCTTTTTTCACAATTAAGAAATTTCTCTGCAAAAGGAATTGAGTCTATCAAATTTGTCTACCAACCACTAATTTCCCACATCACCATTATCTTTTTTTATTTGTTTTTTAATCATTTTATGCTTTATTAAACAGGAAAGTGTTGAAAGGTAGAGGAGAGTGTTGTTACAGAAATTACGTGAGGTCAAATATTAACCCATGCTGCAGCAGTACATGTGCACCAGAGGAAATGTTTTAGACCACTGGACAACCCCACCACCAAATGTACCATTATTAGAGGACATCTAAATGTACTGTACCTAATGTTACTTGAAGCAGTGACCTAAGGGGAGTGTTTGTGGGGAAGGAGGAGTAATTAGGGTTAACCCTCATGCTCATGGACAGAACAACCTTTCACTTTGACGTTTGGAGATTAGAACCATGGACCGTTTGGACAGATTGCCCAAACCTCTTGTTCCACCAATTTAAAAAAGCGTTATTTGTGTTTATATCTAAACAGTAAAAAATGTTTTTACTACAATAGAAAATATGGATAAATTGCTGTCATATACTGGACATGTGTTGAAATGTGCACAGTTCGGGACATAGGAACCATTGAGAGTTCGTAGGCGGACACGGAGCATTCATACATGACGTACACGGTTCCGTCAATAACAAAAATACGTGCGACTCATTTTAATCTTTTTGCTCCGGCATTATGTAGAGTTTTCACCTACATATTTATTTATTTGGACAATATTCGTTCGTATTTACGTTGGTGGAAAGGAGCCATTAAATAAGGTTGCTAGCTATATTTTGTTTCAAGCGAAAGACAATATTTTAGATTAGTATTTAAAGAGAGCTACTTGATATCTAGCTAACGTTAATCTGTCAACATTGTCATTAGCTAGCATTAAATGAGCTTGTTATTAAGTTTAGATGACCTCATTGCTCCCAGTTACTGACAAAACATTTTAATTTAGCTACTAACTACTTAAACAGCTAATATAAAGGCTTTTTAGATTAATAAATTACTGTACATTAAGATTGTCCAGTGGTTACTTGCAGCCAGAGTTAGCCAATTATATAGCCAACTCGTATGGTGTCATTTCTGTAACACGTTCCACTGTTAACATCTTCTAACATATTTGTCTAAATATTTGACATATTTGATTCCTCGTCCAAGTTTTGTAGACTTACGACGTCATACCTCTGTGTTCCCCATAGTAGCATATATGCCGGCATGTGTAGCGCCATTGATGCCATGCACTTTTTGTTGAAATGTAGCACGTTTGAGTATAGTTCGTTTTTAAGTGAATCATGACCGCAAATGCGATATCTTAACTGATCATCCAATGATAATTAGGTTTTCCACCGAGCAAGGGTGAAGAATGAGAACTTATAAATAGCAGTATCAAAAAGTTTTGTTGTCAGGTATACATTTATTAACAGCAAGTACAGGTATATTTACAGTAATGCTTTTCAAGTCCCACCCAGTTGATTACATTAAAACAACTGATGCATTTAAAAACAATAGCTATTCTAGAGCACATTTCCTGCTAGCTAAATACTAGTTTTGTGTCTATTGGCTGGCCATGTAATACAACATTTCAAGTTATGTTTCCACCCTAACTTTATGGTCACCTTTCCATCAGAACAATGTATCGATTACTGCGCCTGTCCAATTTGGGACAGACTGTTAAAAGTTACTGTTTGCTAACATTTTTTACATGTTTTACCTAGGTAGTTTTCCAAAATATAAATGTTACTGTTAACAATGTTAACAGTAATTATTACTGTTATTTTAACTCCAGCCCAGGCTACATGTTGTTTTCTTTGTCGTCACCTCAGAAGTCGCTACATCGCTTGACCAGAGATGAAGTTGTTCTCAGTCTCCCACAAGACAGCGTTTGTGGTTGACCACTGCCCTTACATGGCAGAGTCCAGTCGGCAGCAGGTGGAGTGCGACGTGCTGACCAAGAGCCGTGGCCAGGGCGTGATCCCACTGGCCCCAGTCTCCAAGTCCCTGTGGACCTGCGCCGTGGAATGCTCCATGGAGTACTGCCGTATCCTCTACGATGTTTACCCAACTAAGAAACTGGTGAAGCCCTGTTTCCTTCTGTGTATTATTTAATATATACAATTGTCTCTTCTGCACAGTATAATGCTTTCTTGTTTTTTTTTCTTTCAGGTCAACTACATTGTGAGTGATTCAGAGTTTCACATTCTGAACAGTTGGAGGCAAGAGGACCAAAGCACTCATGAGGTAATAATTCACCTAACTCGAAAGACTGACACCTTTTCTGGTATTAACGTGAGGTTGACTGGAACTGCTTGCTTCTTTTATACCACGGGATAGCTGATGTCGGCTCTGGCAGCTGTGGGGCCACCTAACCCACGGGAGGACCCTGAGTGTTGCAGCGTCCTGCATGGTTTGGTGGCAGCAGTGGAGTCCCTTTGTAAGATAACAGAGTACCAGCATGAGGCGCGCACCACCCTCATGGACACGGCCGACAGGGTCGCCAACAGGGGGCGCATTATCTGCCTAACTAATGCTAAGAGGTAAACACTAAAGGACATGTAGGTTTTCTTCTACCAAATATTAATCTATTTCTAGGTTTATCATACCCATTTAATTTTTCTTGCAATATCAGTTGTTGCCTGCGATACTCAGACATATACTAGAAATGATCCTATGGGTAAGCGGATAACCGAGGATAGAATGTTTGTTGCAGTTGTGAATGGAAGTCCTCAAGAGTTTTTGATTGAGATTGTCTCCTGGAATGAATGTTTTTTCCCCCTAAAGTGCAGAATGAGCATGAAGACTCAATGGTTCTGGTCTGAAAATGACTTGATAGAAAATTTATAAAAATAAAATGAAAGGTCCTTTAATAGCCTGTCAATAAATCTGGCTATTATAACCACTTTCAAAAGCATCCACTACATTAATGGAAATCCTTATTTGATATTGTGTAATTCCGTTCTACAGTGACACCCATGTGCGAATGCTGGAGGACTGTGTGCAAGAGACGATTCTAGAACAAAACAAGATGGCAGCCAGCTCGGACAGGTCAGTATGAGAAGTAGAGAATAAGATTGGATTCTTTATTGGGGAATAAAAAGGAATATCACTAGGAAGTCAAACAATAAGAGATTTGATGGTCGAGTGAAAAGGGGGGGATTTTGAATAGCAGATTTGTTAGACCTTGCTTATTTAATTTGGCATCAGAGTGCCATCGGGGGAACCTAGAGATTGTTGATGAATATTTCCGATTGATTGTAATGTGTTTCAGACTGATGCTTATCCAGCAGTGTGAGCTGGTGCTTGTCCACATTTTCCCCCAGGGCGAGGACACCCTTGTCTCAGACCGGCCGAAGAAAGAGGTATTTTCACCTCTCCTCAGGGTTGCATTAAATTGGCTCTAAGCCTAGTCTAAAGATTCACATTGAAACTAAGTACTATCTAGTCTTAAAGTCATTACTAGTCCTGCTCTGGAAATGCAGGTCTCCTCTCTGCTGACCAGCGAGGTCCACAGCGTGCGGGCGGGGAGGCACCTGGCCACCAAGCTCAACATACTGGTGCAGCAGCACTTTGACCTGGCCTCCACCACCATCACCAACATTCCTATGAAGGTATGTCCTCTGCTAACCCAAGGATCGGACCTTCACCTAGCCCCATCTTTAACCTTTCACCCAGCAGTCTTAAGTGAAAAGTTTCTCTTCTCAACATCAAGAACGTTTTAAAGGAAGGTGTCCCTTCTGTAAAACAACTTGTCCTGACCTGGCTGCACATTTTCTCTGCATCCACCAACCAATACACCTCTATTGGCCTTTCCTCCTAACGCCCTGTTGATTGACTTTCCCTCTGATTCCCTAACTTTGCTACACCCCTAGCAATGTTTAGCCCAAAGTGTCATAACTTCTCTGTTTATCATTTGTCTACTATGATTTCATGCACCGTTGTTTATTTGTTCATTACATCATCATGTTGAAATGTGTCTGGGAACAGCTGCTGTTTTCATGCTGTATTTTCTGTTTTGCTAGCCCACATTAAATGTTTGCGAGCAGGTCAGTACTCCTAAACACACACTCCGAGGGACAGCAGAACACAAGGCTGAGTGCATTGGTTTCTGTCCATCCATCAAACGCTCAACGCCCCCTCACTTCTGATTGGCTCTGGATTGTTTTACGTGACATTCCAGTAGCCAATCAGAGTGAAGAGTGTTATTATGTGTGGTGGATGAGAATGTACGCACCGTGTAGTGTCCCCAACCCTTCCCATATCCTGTCTGAGTCCTTGTTGGTGCATTCTCTAATTGGGAGAGTCGGTTGGTTGCAGTCCCTTGTAGTGTCTTGCTGTGGTCCTTTGTGATGTCTTGGATAGTACATGTTGATATCAGACCACCATCTGTCCCTCCTTTCAATCTCTCTCTTTCTTTGTCTTTACTGTGTCTTTCTCTCTTAATTGAATAGCGAACCAGGGCGGTAGATGTCCTAGCTTTTCGCCCAATACATTTTTTCGCCCACAATGTAGTTCCATGTTATTCACCTGGGTTATAAACTACACACAGCATTTTTCACAAAAAATCGGACTCAGCAACGTATGTCTTTGTCAGCTGCACCGACCCGTTAATCTTCGCTTCAATATAGGGAGAAGATAAAGAGAGAGATTTGAGAGAGAGAGATACAATGCAAAGACCAGTGGAGGATTTGCATTTGCTGCTACTTACTGAGCCATTGTTGTGAACATGAAAGCAGCAGTGTGTGTTTGTTCTGATGGAAGCAGTGGCTATCTTGATGACATGGACCTCTTTTTTTCGTCTTCCTTTTGTACTGTGGGTATGAAGGAGGAGCAACACGCCAACACATCAGCCAATTACGACGTAGAGCTCCTGCATCACAGAGATGCCCATCTTGAGTTCTTCAAAAGTGGTAAGGTTTACCGAATCAAAATAACATGGGTTAGGTGTACCACAGGGCACCTGTCTTTGAATAGACCAGCTGGTGTAAAGATTTCTTGTCTTTCCATAGATACTCCAGGCCCAATTGCACCTGTGGTAGTCTAACTTTGAAATAACTTGAAGTGTTCATGTTACGTCTTTCTGTTTAATAATAGGACACGTGTTAGAAATAGGAGTGTAACGATACGCCTAACCCATGGTACTGTACATATTGCGGATTGAGGGGCGCATATCCGCAGCGATAAAAACACTGATGGTAATTTATTTTGCCTGATCAGATTCTGCTGATAGGACTGCTTGAATACAGTAAGGAGACAGTTGTTTTTGTTTCCACATCTGCCTCTTCGGGCGAACAACTATATGGACAAGTAATGTTGTGAAGCCTGCAAGCAAACCTAACATTTTAGGTAACTCTTATAACATACATGCATTGGCCCACAGCTAAATTTTTTTACTTTCCATATGTTGTCCCCTGGAAAATAGACATACAAATTAATGTAGACAGGCCAAGAAATTTGTTTGAAGGAAAGGAATATTTAATATAATGCATGTTTTATAGTCTTTGTTTACTGTAGAAAGATTTCTCAATTGAGATAATTGTGCACTGTCTCTTTAAAATTACTGTGATTTGAGAAGTTAGAGATTTCAGTTAGAAATCCATTAGTTGTCAGAGATTCTGAGCTGGCTAGAACTATAAACATATCTTATTCATTTTTGTTGTAATTGAACCATGGCATATATAAAGTTGCAAAAGAACAAAGACTCTCTGAAGCTGACTGAGTTATTTCAAAGGTACAACACATAGGGGTCAGAACAATTGTTTCCCGACACGTTGAAATTGTTTCAAGAAATGTGTGTGTCTTGTTATCTTAATCGCTTTCTGGACTTAAATAAATATTAATAACAGGCAAGACTGAGATTTAGCAATATTATTCTAGTTTGTCTGTAGATAAAGTGGAGATTTTTCCTTGATGAATCATCACCACCACTCACCATTTTAGGTCTAGATCTTCTCCTGGCAGGCTCACAAAGTTGGAAAAGTGACAATGATTACAATGTTGATAACGATGTGTGCAAAGGCTCATATTTATTTTTATTTATTTATCTATAATTTAAGGTTCTATGTAGGCCTGTTCATGTGCGAACCCGCGAATATCACCCCATACCATACGGTTACATACCCCGTGTACTGTTACAGCCTTAGTTAAAAATATTATTATGAATTTCAGTTGGCTGGCCATTAACAATTACTGGAAAGATTAAGTCTGATTCTCCTCTGTTGTCTAGGCGACCTGCACATGGCTGGTAGTACGAGTCGAGACAGTGGACTTAAGGAGACCGTGACTCTAAAGTGGTGCACTCCTCGCACCAACAGCGTAGGTAGGCGCCAGGAAAATTTATTTTGAATAGCCAAAGAGAAAATAAATTAATCATTTTGAAAAATAAAAATAATTATAAACAAATATATAAATAACTATGTAAATATAAATAAATAGAAGGAATAAAACATTTAGCTTATCTGCATATTTCCCACCTTTCTTGTTTGTGTGTGAACTGGTGGCTCAGAACTGCACTACTGCACTGGAGCCTATCGGATCTCGCCTACGGATGTCAACAGCAGACCCTCATCCTGTCTGACCAACTTCCTTCTGAACGGTGAGCATACATATTGTGTCATTACCACAACAACTCCTTTTATAGTGAAAATAAATATGAATATTAAAATACAGATGCTGATTGGTTGTATTGCAGGGCGCTCAGTCCTGCTGGAGCAGCCTAGGAAGTCTGGGTCAAAGGTCATCAGCCACATGCTAAGCAGCCACGGCGGTGAGATCTTCCTGCACGTGCTCAGTAGCACCCGCTCAACTCTGGAAGACCCTCCCTCCATCAGTGAGGGTTGCGGGGGCCGGGTGACTGACTACCGCATAACTGTAAGCCCCTCCCTCTTATTAGCCTGGCCTTTAACCCTGTAGTGTCTTTGTCATCACCATAAGCCCCTCCCCTCGCTTGTGTCTTGATTCTAGCGACGCTGGCAGTGACAAAGTTAAGCAACGGGTTAAAGAGTCAGTCCATCATTGATGTTAAAATACAAACACAATTATACAGTACTTTTGTCATGTCGGCCTTTAGGACTTCGGCGAGTTCATGAGGGAGAACCGTCTGACTCCTGTCCCCGAGGCCCCAGATGAATCTGATAAAACCCCGTCTGAGAGGGCTAAAGCCCAGCTGGAGCGCCATACTCGCTACTGGCCGATGATCATCTCCCAGACCACCATCTTCAACATGCAGGCGGTGAGCAGGACAGAAGGCTTCAGGTCTGAGCCGTAGAGCCAAAAGAACGGGTTTCTTTTCAACTGTGGCTAAACTGCGTTTGTTCCACAGGTGGTTCCGCTGGCTAACCTCATCGTGAAGGAGAGCCTGAGTGAGGAAGACGTGTTGACATGCCATAAAACAGTCTATAACCTGGTGGATATGGAGAGAAAGAACGATCCTCTTCCCATCTCCACTGTTGGATCCAGAGGCAAGGGCCCTAAAAGGTAGAGACTGAATATGTCAGGAGTTTTGCTGTTTGTCAACTGATCACTCAACACTGAGCTAATGTTCCAAGTACAAAATAATATTTGGGTGAAATGTGTGAATTGGTAGCACAGTTCTGGTGAACTCCCTCGCTGTCGTCCAAACACATCATGGACAAACCCTAAACACTCAGCCCTAGAGTGAGGATTTATAGGGTTACAAGTGCACTTCACAAAGCTAAGGATATTGGGGAGTATAGTGACCGGACTGATATCCCTTTTACTGACTAAAATGCATCACACACATACATAAGGGGTCTGACCAATCAGAAAACACATCTCATAAGGGGTCTGACCAATGATGGGAATAAGGAATGCTGATAATATAATGAGGCATAAAGTATGTCTGTGTCTAGTTTTACTAAACTACTATATTTGTATTGACATTTCAACAGTGCCCATAAAGAATGTTTTTATTTAGGCCAGTGTTTAAGGTGACAGATACAGGTGAGGTTAATTGTGTAAAATGTGTGTTTCTTCTGGGCTTTAGAGATGAGCAGTATCGGATCATGTGGAACGAGCTGGAGACCCTGGTGAAGACGCATGTGGGGAGCAGTGACCGACATCAGAGGGTACTGGACTGTGTCACCGCCTGCCGCAGCAAACCGCCCGAGGAGGAGGAGAGGAAGAAGCGCGGGAGGAAAAGAGAAGAGAAGGAGGACAAGACTGAGAAGAATGGCAGCAGGGATACAGAGGACAAGAGCTGGCAGGAGTCAGACAGGTTACCTCAATATTGTTGTTATTATTTCCGACACTGTCCTTCCACTCTCACTGTCTGCCTAAGAGAGTGGCCCTCAGCTGACTGTAGTTTGGTGTCCCTGGTGTGTTCTTCCACTAGGCTAAAGGGGGCACTAGATCGTGAAAAGGAGGAGCAGGCGGAGTCTGAGGTCATAAAAGACTCTCCGGATTCACCAGAACCTCTCAACAAGAAGCCTCGCTTGGAGGAGATGCAACTTCCTGAAAAAGCCAAGGGTATGTGCACACAATATTTGTGAAATGCCAATTTTATGATTATCATTGCAATGACATTCCAGTGTCATTCTAATACTTTGACTCATAACACCATTAACTAACTTATTCATTGACAGTGTATTGACAAACATGCCATTGCAGGTATTGTTCCTTATCACTAATGTCTGTCTCTTTCTTGGCCTGTGATCACATTGTAGGTCCAGTGTCCCTGCTTACAATGTGGACTAACAGAATCACTGTAGCCAACTCCAGGAAACATCCGGAGTTTGCCGGAAGGATAAGCTCTGTGAACAATAAGGCAGACTTATATCAGCACCTTAAAGATGAGAATGGGTGTGTAAAAAAAAAGACCAACCCTCAACATGGCACCTAGTTTAAATTTTTTATTGAAATGCAGAAAATTGTCTTGACACTAAGTTAAATCTCATCATCCACGAAGTTTAAGAAGTATGTTTTGTCTTTCTCTGCTGTTAACAGAATGGACCTTCATGAAAATGGGAAAGCCGCTAGATGATGTGAACTGCCTTTATACAGGCCACGCCCACTCTGCGTAACAAGTTACCACACAAGGAGTTTGAACTTGGAACTTAGATATTATAAATCATGTGTATGGACTGTTCACCCCTATTAAATACCTAACAGGCATAGAAAGATAGACAGCAGACTTAGTTTTTTTAAAAATAATTTTCATTGTTTTTGTATTTTACCAACCTTTGTATGGATAAGCTCACATTTTGTGTGAAGCAATAAAGTTGTTAATAGCCAGTATTTTTTTCCTGTGCCCTTGTATAGTTCTCAAATGTTTTTTCTAAAAGAGCCACCATGACCTCATGTTTAGGGTAATAGTACGCAACCACAATTTGCCTTGGTGCCCAAAATTATCTAAATTATGTGATGTATGTATATATGATGGATAATGATGATTCTACATAAAGATTCCTCAGTGAAATTAAAGAAAGGGTGTTCATGCATTATGTAGTAATTTTGGTACATCTCCTATGGTATGAGAGGAGTGCATGTGACTCTAATGACTTTACTTCCAGGAAGGCTTTTCTTCTGGTGTGTTGAACTCCTGTGTTCTGTTGTGTTTGCCTTGTGGTGAGAAAGTGTACCGTGTACGTGGCTGAGATGGCGCTGCTTTCTGATGTTTGTTTTGGAGATATATGGAATTAAGATCTTCTCTATGCGATGGGGCGATGTTCAGCCACAAGCTTGGGGCAGTTGGGGGTACCTCTGGTCGAAACAGCGGTGGAATCCTTGGCCTTATTGCCCTGAGGTCATTGGCGTGACCAGGTACGATCCCGTCTGAGGGCCAAATTGCAAGAGTCCTCGCCCTCACACGGCTCCTACAAACAAAATAAAGTGCAACTGGAATGATCAGAGCCAGGAACAGGCAGCAGACTACCAGCAGAGCTTTCAACGCACTGGTCATCCAACAATACAGGTTGGTCTGTTGCAACGACACAGTGGTAGCAGCACTGGGATGTGTGTTAGGGATCGTTTTGTCAGACGTGAGATTTTTGGTAGTGACGGACAGGCTGGGGGAGGCTGTAGGTGCAGCTGTGGTAGGATTATAGAAACAGTCAATTTTGTATCTTACAGGACCGACATTGTTAATGGGAAACTCTGGGAGCATTGCCTCGCTGAACGCAGGGCTAATCTGTCCGTTCTTTAAAGTAATTTCCCCCCACATGCGTTTGACTTGGGCCAAGGGGCAATGTCCTTGAACCCCATCAACCTCCACCCGGCACAGGGTGAAGTTGTACCATGACACGATAGTTGAACCAGGTGCCAGGGAAAGCACGGCTAGATTGTGGCTTCCGGAGTCATTGAAGAAGCGCGCCAGCTTATCCAGTAGGAGCTCTACCCTGTGGCGCTGGCGGAGGATGGAGTGCAGGCTCCTGTGAGCTGTAAGACCGAAGCTGTGGCAGGGTTCTGCGTGGCTGCGCTGAAGATCCAGGATAAGAGGGAGCCAGGCAGCCAGTCCCTGACCATCCCGAGCAGTCAGCAGCAACTGTTGAGGGGCGAACTGCAGGTCAACATCCAGAGGGACACCGTGCAGCTCAAGTCCATCCAAGGCAACCCAGGGTCCCAGAGTCACCGGAGGGCCATCAAAGAAGCTCAGCTCCAGGACAAGATACTCTGTTGCTCCATCTTCTGGATCCAGAAAGGTCCCTGATGGTATTATGTAGTGGAACGGGAAGCCAATTGTGGCCATCAGAGGTGGAATGGTCTTCAACACTTTGGGAGGGAGATTGGAGAGGCCTGAAATGTAAGACATCAGTGATTAAAGGATCCTTGAGTAATGTGATGTGGAGGTGAGTTGTGATGTGAGACTATACTAACCTGTGATGGCAGCCGAATGAGAAATGGGCGGGGAAGGTGCTCCAAATACGAATCCTGAAGAAGCTTCTTGTGTCTTAAATAGAGCTGATGAAACGATTGACGTTCGCTCACACTCACTCCAACCAGTCCTAAGAAACCGCGGGGAGGTCGAAGGGCAGTTCTCTGTGTCTATAAACACAGAGTTAGGTCTGCTGCTGCCCATAACGCCTCGAGACCTGGGCAGTGATTGGTTCATTAATAGCGACACGGCAGACATGTTTGAGGCCTCCAGGACGGATGTAGGAATGCTGGGTGAGGTTTGAGGAATTACCAAGATGCTGGGTGGACTCGGTGCAGAGCCAGGGAAGGAGAACAATGTTGTCATGGAGGGAGACTTTAATGAGATGTATTCTGATTGTGTGTGAGTTAGGGCAGCTGTTTGCAGGTCATCCTTGGGGGAATTTGAGGAAAACCTCCTTGAGGTATCCATGAGGGTGTAGAATACATCCCTAGAGTGGTGCTCTCTTAACTCCAAGCTGAATCGTGATTGGACGTGAGCATTGTGTGTCTCTCCACTCTGTAGGATGAAGTCCAGGAAACTAGAGGGGTACATTTGACTGGAGACACCCTGCATGTCCTCTAGACTCAAACAGTGGAGAAGTGAGGTACAGCCACCTCCTCCCACATCTGAGACTATTGACAGGGTATCGTGAGGGTAAGAGGGCTCCAGGTCCGACAGCAGCAGGAGGGAGGATTTTGTGTACCAATCTAGAACAGCAGAGGGTGCAATGGGATGGAGCTGGTTATGACCTATTGTACCCGGGAGCTCTACAGTTGCCTGGGGAATACTATATGAACTGTCATAAACCGATCCAGGTTTCATTGTGAATTGGACTGAATCTACGTGAAATTCTGTCGTTGGTACTGAGGTTATTTGAAAGTAGAGTTCACTTGTTGCTGGAGCAGCCAATGGTCGATGAATCAAGGAAGGTTCCAGAGTCCTTTGTGTCTCTACTTGCCAGGATTCCTTAGAAAATGTAGATGATTGAGGATACACTTTTAATAGTGAGGCTATTGATTGCACACTAGAATGTAGTGACTTTTGGCTGAGGTCAACTGTTAGTGACCCAGCCCTGTAGACTTCTGTCCCTGCAGTTGTCTGAAGTCTGTGTGTTTTAGATATATGGTTTTCTGCTGAGACCATCACATGTTGAGCACTCTGTGCCAAAGGCACTAGGTGTTGGTCCCCATACAGAGAAAGAGGGAAGGAAATGTGTGTCGTAACAAGAGTTTCATCGAAGGCTAACTGCCGACCAGTGACTTGGCTTAATGTGGATGCTAAAGAGTGTAGGTCAACCTGTTGTTGCATGCTTTCCAACCTCTCGTTTTTAGAAGATAGAACATTTGTCTCTGGCCTCTCTTCATTGAATGGCGAAGACGTAGCAGTCAATCGCCACAGAAAAGGTTGTGGTATTGTCTTCTCCAGTGGAATAGCTGTGGTTGTTGATGCCTCCAAATGTGAATGGTACATTGCACTTGTTGTCTTCTTAAAAGAAGACAGCATAGCTGTTTGCCTTTGCTGTTCTGTCATTGAAGAAATGGTCTCTTTCATCTCTGGTATAATTGGTGGTGATTTGGTGAATGGATTCTCCAGATTAGAGCCAAGCAAGAAGAGGAGATTGTTTGTCAGAACATGACCTGGGAGATGGAGATCAGTTGTTGTGTCAAACAAGTAACTGTCAGAATATTTATACTCTCTGTGATGCCCATATTGTTTCCTAGTTAAAATGACACTGCATTAGGTAACCAACAATTAATTTCCATACTGTATACTGGTAGGCTACTTTGCAACATGTTTTTTGTCAAATGTACAGTTTATCCCAGCCGCGGTCGGTGGATCTTAGTTGGGGAGGACGGGCTCGTATTACGCTCTGGACCGGAGTGAATGGAAAGGTGCGCAACGCACAAAACCCTGTGTTTTTGGTTTTGCACACTGGGTTTTGTGCGTTGCGCACCATTTCATTCACTCCGGTCCCGAGCGTAGTACGAGCCCGTCCTCCCCAATTAAGATCCACCAACCATGGCTGGTATGTCCATTCAATTGAGTACAGTGTACAATGATACATCAAAGTTGTACAAAGCAAACCTTCAGTAAATTTTCTCACTCCCTCCTAATATGGGACAAATAGAAAAAATTCCTCATAGCTACACTTGTCCAAAACCTATCCATTCTTCAAATATATATGGAAGTTAGGAACGCTATAGAGTCAATCAGACTTACCAAATGTGTCTATGAGATGCTCAGACTGCCCATCTTCCAAAGCAGAGTTTGGAATAAGAACTGGGCCAGAATCAACAGCTAGCCTTGATGCAGTCATGGAGTTGTGAACCTTTGAAAGAGGGTCTGGAGGTTTAGAAGAGCCTGGTACAGGTATATTGTCCAGTAACACTGTAGAGATCCAACTTTCCAGTTTTGGAGTCTTTGATTCTAAAGAAGGATAAATACTGTGGAGTGTAAAGGTTTCCAGTAATGCTGCATCACCCCAAGCGCTCTCAGGAAAATTTGTGGAGTCGACACTGTGGGATGTAGACATACTTTTCATAAACGAAAGAATTTGAGATGGTTTTAGTACCAGAGCACTATGCAAAGACAGTGGAGATGGTGGAACAATGGAGCTTGGATGGGCGGCTTGACTGTCTGCATAGATAGGATGAGGCCTTTCTGTATGCTCCAGGTTTATGAAGGTAATCGCAGAGACTGTTCCCGCTAGTTCCCCTGTAGAGGTCATTTCAACTTTTGTATTTTGTGCAGACTGGCTTAGCTGTGCTTGTGTGTCTCCGGGTGTGTAAAATGTCAGCTGAGAGGATTCCAATACAGATGAAAATCTACTGGGATCTTTAGTCCTGTGAGGTGCGGTTTGGATGACTGTCAGTGGCAGAAATATTTGACTGCTGTTGCTCCGATATACCAGGTTTATGGCTCCTATACTTTGTGAAGTGATTGTTCGTCCGTTAGAATCACACTTTGAATACACAGTGGGGCTAATGCCTATGGCTGATACATAGACAGGTTTGTAAGAAGCTGATGAAAACATATTATTTGTTCGTTGGTCCATAGAAAAGTGTTCACTGATTGGTAATGTGTGTGTTGGTAGTGTTAGAAAATATCTACTTGAAGACTTTGATATTAACTTTGGGACAGTTGATTCTCCAGGCGTATTAACGGTGGACATCTTTCCAGCGTTGATGGCTGGGTGAAATTGAGTTATTTGTGATTGTGTAAAATATTCTGGTGGGTAAAGGAATGATTTAAGATGCATAGACAGCAAATTGTCTGTTGTACCAGAAGGTAGTATTTGCAAACATCCCTCACAGAC
Source organism: Umbra pygmaea (assembly GCA_016801145.1). Taxonomy (NCBI): domain Eukaryota; kingdom Metazoa; phylum Chordata; class Actinopteri; order Esociformes; family Umbridae; genus Umbra; species Umbra pygmaea. The sequence continues at coordinate 30,044 of JACXGM010000605.1, forward strand.
AGCAGAGTATGTAAGGAAGTTACTCAGGGCCTGTTTAAATTCTGTGTTTAGGCCCGTAGTGTGTGAGTCATCCACAATAGCGGTGGGGTATGCCATCACCACGTCGATTGAGGGTTCTGGAAAAAGGTCAAGACTTGATTCTGGCACCGGCGTTGGTGGTGGGAGAACTGCAGTTGGGGTGGCTGTATGGCGCAGTGGTTGTAGGGCCCTTCTGTTCCTAGGAAAAGCCCCCTTGCAAAGAACCCTCCACCCTAATGTAGGGACTCCCAAGACAGTGGCCAGCCGACCTGAGGTAGTGCTGTGTTCTAAAATCCGAGCTAAGTCTGACATTTGATCCCCCACACCGCAACCGACTTGCCACAGGAGCTCAGCGGACTGCCCTCTTTCCAAAGTGTCGTCGTCAGTCTGGACGCCCTGCCTGCACACCCTGATCTTTTCTCTTTGCAGTGCAGTGGAGCTCCTGAGGGAGAAGAGCTGGACCGAACCAGGTGCCAATCGCAGATAATCAGCCATTATGTTGACCAGCTGCACACGTTGGTACGCATCCAGGTGCCCAGGATCGACCTGAAGCAGTAAATCAGCCCAAATTATGAGTGTCTCCCTCGTGGGGCATAAAAGACACTTCCTGTCAAAGAGATTAAGAGGGGTTAAACTTCATTCGATTTGGTCATTTCAGGAATTTGAACATACATTTCCTAATATGTGAAAAACAACAAAATATACAATTAAATCTACCTGTTCATACAATTATGCATGATTAATATAAATTATCAATGTCTTCTTACTTGAAATGTGTGGAGATTATGTTTCCATCTTCCAGTGTGTCACTGAGGACATGCAGATTGAAGTAGGTAACTGAACGTAAGGTCCCTGTGACAGAAGTGACTTTAAGGTAGTACTGCCCATAATCTTCTTTCAGAGCCAAGCCCGATAGAACACCGATCTTCTCTGTGAATGCCAGCCATCTTGGTATTGTGTTATCGTTGTCCAAAGACACCTGAAGAAGTAGATTCACTTTTACCCAGTAATACTTTTCATCCATCTATTCTGGTTGGTGTTATTGAGTAGTTCATAATTCCTTAGCTTTATAAGTATATATTTTCCCCCACTTTGTGACAGTTGGTGTTATCTTTCAGTAACAAATTATTGACTACTAACATACTGGTGTAACTCGGTGTAGCCACTACTGTACACCAGGGCTTTGTTTAGGGCTTTGTTTACATGTATAAACTGTATACAGTTTGACTCTCTATCCTCATTTCTTCTTATTATTATTATGCATTATTGCTTCCTCTCCTTTTATCCTTTATTGTTTTATTATTACAACTGCATTGCTGAGCCATGACACAAGTTTGACTATACATGCAATTACATCTGCGTGTTTTGTACATAATGTGACAAATAAACTAAACTGCTCTTTGAAGCCCGCTATTAAAACATCTTTAATTCCATTATTCATTATTCAGTTTTTGTATCTATTAGTACATTACACAGCTCACCTGAATGTGCTGTAAATGATCCTGGATGGCTGGCAGGGAAAGTGAGAAATTAAACGCTGTCCCAGCTTGAACTCTTAGAGAGAGACCCTGCAGTCGTCTGGCTGGAGGACTGAAGTATGTTTTCGCAGAGCACTGCGATTCAGACACAGATCCTAGCAGCATCAAGATACAGAAAAGAGGACGGGAGAGACCTTCAAAAAGCATGGACTCTACTTCCTCTGTACCTACGTACCCAATACACAATGCAAACTCTTGCGCCAGGTGTCACTTGTTTTTCTCCAGTCAACACATTTCAGTTGAATTTGTGCAAGGCATCCTCAGGTTCATGAAGACTTCTGGTGCAACACACTCCAGCCATCAGCAAAAGTCATGAAGAAAAGCAGTATAGATCCAGGACAGCTATTGACCAATCATATTTGGAGCACAAGTTAAACATGATCCTTCAGGCTTTTACCATGTGTCCAATTACCTGACTCCTTTGTTCCTAGGAAACCATAAACGCTACCAGAGAGAGACCCTTTAAAGGCCTCTGTGATACACGATTGTGGTTGGCTGAACACATTGCTTTCTCTCGGTTTACACATACATGGTTTCACTTTACTCTCAAGTAGACAAAGGAGCCTTGAATGACATATGTAACTCTAGTTACACAGATAAAATTAAATCGTACACTTATCAAAAGGTAACTCTATTGATTCCTGTTGCTGTACTGTAGTTCTGTTGGGGTGGTACCCCATAACCTTCTGGTTGTGACGGTTAGATTGGAATAGATTGATTGCTCAAAGGCATCCATGGCTCATTTATTCAACAATGATATGCAGCACATTCAGTATTACAGAGGCTTTCAAACAGAATACAAAACCTGACTTTATATCCTCATCTCACCCCCCAAGTCAGTACAAAGAGTGATGTAGAACTGTTATTATGTTAAATCTGCATTTGAAACAGATTTGTATTATGAAGAAGTCATTATACATGTCCATCCCTTTATGACCTCAGTGTACCCATCTTCTAATGGCTACTTTCAGCAGGATAATGCGCCATGTCACAAAGCTCACATCGTAACAAAACTGGTATCTGGAACATGAAAATGAGTTCACTGTACTCAAATGGCCTCCCCAGTCACCAGATCTTCATCCAATCAAGCACATTTGGGATGTGGTGGAACGGGAGATTCACATCATGGATGAACAGTCAATATATCTGCAGCAAATGCGTGATGCAATAATGTCAATATGGACCAAAATCTCTTCTCTGAGGAATGTTTCCTGCACCTTGTTGAATCTACACCACAAAGAATTAAGGCAGTTCTGAAGGCAAAAGGAGGTCCAACCCGGTACTAGCAAGATGTACCTAAAGAAGTGGCTGGTGAGTGTATTATTACTTGTATCACAGTAAACAGACTAATGTTTAATCAACCTTAAACTAGTAACACATCCTTAAAACTAGTAATATTTTAATGTAATTACGTGCAACTGATTTTTAATGTAATCATTATGTGTACTTGCTGAAGATAATTTGTGAAAAATCGGTGTTATCAAAATATGATGAAATTATGTACATAGCGCAGTGGGTAAGCTGTTGCCTGGCCCTTATTTGCCTCTCCACTGTCAAATATTCACCCAGTTTTCTTGCAGTGAAAGAATGTTTTGCTTGAGCAGCAAGATGATCCTTTAAAGTGAAATCTGGTTCAGCTGTATTTGTTATTACACATTCACACCTGAACTAACATGATTTCAGTCCATGTGACTATGCTGTAATAACAAATAATTAACTTTTTTTGTACGATAATAAACACCTCGGATGAGAAGGAGGAGTTTGATGATCCTATTCTCAAAGTACAATAACTTTATTTTCTGAGGATCGAGAACATTGCAGATCACGGTAAGTTAACAGTTTTTACCATCTTATATATTTTTGTCATATAAACTTCCCTATCGGATGATACTTTATCTATTATTACTGAAATATTAATAGCAAATGTGTACTAAACATGAAAATAAATACCAATGTGATATCTATTGTCTAATAAAATTTTATACTGTGCATGCATACTGTATTTTATTTTTCATACATATAAAAAATATAACATATTTGTAGTGTGGAAAGTTATTACTAATAAATTGTTAACATGGCACCAGTCCAGTATTGCACAAAATT